>PVKM010005524.1:0-47510 GCA_004027735.1 Carollia perspicillata
TGGTGTTGCAAAAGGTAAGATTATTTCTTCTTCCTCTAAGGTCGTAGTCAATGGCTTGTACAACATTATCTTCTACTTTTTCATTTAGTATTGCTTTACATGAGCATTGATCTGTCTATATTTCATATTTAACCTTTTATTGGCATCATATATCCTATGTCAGAATGTACTCGATTTTGGAGACTTGGATTTTCTTAAGTTTTTCACTGTTAGAGTAATGATGTTATAAATATCTTATTTTTTTTTTTACTGCCTTTGAATGATTTCTTCCCATTTCTTCTTAAAACTCCTTTCTCCTTTGGGCTTTTGGAAAGTACTGTCATAGTCTTTCTCTGCCTTTTTTTTTTGAAATGGCCGCTTTATCTCTTCTTGAACCTTAACTGTCATTTAGGTCTCTGAAGCAAACCATTTGGGAGTTTTTTACTTTTTTAGGAGATAAAGTGGTGAATAGAATATGGCTGCTGATTTCAAAGACCATCCAGTCTAGAAGAAGATACAGGCATGCAGGTACACTTGCAAGAGAGTAATATGGGTTCTATAAAAAGAAGATACACTGCAGAGGCTCATGAGTTCTACTGGGTGAGGGAAGATCATAAAAGTTTGTATAGAGGATATCATTTTTGAATTCAGTTTTGAAATAGGGGTAGAAATATGAAAGAAGGCTAAAATAAATTCCAGGGCAAAGGTAGGAAACTATTGCTATAAACAAGGCATGAGATGACAGAGGTCTAAAGCAAGATGGCAGTAATAAGAATGGACAGATAGGGAGGTGGGAAAACCAGCTAGGATTTGGTCACTGATTGGCTACAATCAGTGAAGTAAAAGAAGGAGATGAAGATGAATCCCATGTTGTGACTTCAGTGACAATAAATATTTGTCCAGTGAATGAACAGCATCGATAATGGTACTAGTGCAGATAGAGAATTAAGAGAATTAATTCAGTTTTGGTTGATTTAAGTTGGAGGTGCCAGTGTCAGATGAGTGGTTGGATATACAATGAAACTAGACATCTGGAGAGAGGTTTGGGCAGGAGCTGCAGAACTATGTGGTCAGCTCTGAGTTGTTCCTTATTTCCACTTGTTGCAGGTCTTGCCTACCTAGATATTCTGCCATCACCTGAAATTCATCATAATCAAATTCCAACTCATCTGCTTTCTCCCCTAACTAGTTTCCTTAACTCCTTCATGGTTAATATTGCACTGGTAAACCGTTCACCTCTAGACTCAAGTCACAGAGATAAGCTGTATGCTTTTTATCTTTATTGGTATTGCCAAAGTTGCATATTTTCAAGTCTTGTAATTTCTTTCTTCAAAATTTTTCTAGAAACCTAGGTTTTAGTCCTGACTCTGCCCTAACTGGGAAGATGGTTGACTTGTACAAACCACACAACCTTCCAAAACCTCAGTTTGTACATCTGAAAAAAGGAGGGCTTTGAATTAGATAGCCAGTGGTTTCTCTTCCAGGAATTCTGTCTATTACCTTTTCTTTCTGATTCTGACATTACCATTTAGGTTATAACTGCCTCCAAACTGGTGTCACAGCTTTTGGTGTCATTCTCATTCATTCTATGCATGTAACCGTGACTTGAAGCTTCCTTATATACTAATCTTTCATGTTATATTCTTGTTCAAAATTAGCCAAATGGCTCTGTTTTGCTGATTGCACTAAGTATCAAGATTTTACAAAATGATTTCTACTTAGTCAAGCTTCTCTCTCATTGCCTTATAACATCAAACCTTATCTTCAGTCAGCTTAGGCTTCACCGATTTCTTCAAAGCATTTGATCATGATCTTTACCCCACTTGAAAATCCAGTACCTTTCCCTCTGAATCCTAAACTGTCTTTCAAAAATCAACTCAAGTCCCCCCCCCAGGGAGATTATACTGAACTATTTCATCCCTTAGTATTCTCTCTTCCTTAGATTTCCAAGAGCATTTATATTGCTCTTATCACAATTTAGCTATTCATAGACTTGATTTTTGATTGATTCTTGTGTGGGGGCCATCTTCTGTGTGTGCCACAGCCTAACAGAGTATGAAGCCTAACACACCATAAATATATATTGGTATATTAGCTTTCAGGAGCACAAACATTTCTCAAAGCAAGGAACAGACTATAACCTCAGTGCTTGAAATAGCAAAACAAAATAACAAAGGCAGAATAACAAAATAACAGAGCTCTGTTGGAGGGATAGCACATGTAAGATGATTAAAAAATCATACACCAGCATGGACATGGGTAATTGAAGAGCCTAAATAGTCTATTAAATAGAAAATTAACTCTCGAATTATTTTTGGTGTTTACACGCAATTACCAATTTGGGAATTATGGGTTTAGGTATCATCATTAGAAACTGTGCATTTAGGAATTGAATTGTCTGCACTATCATAAAAATATTTTGGTTTTAAGGATACCATTTTTAACTACTGGAGAAATTTAGTGCAGTTTCAAGTTGCATATTGTTTTAACGGTTTAGAGTTAAAATAGATTACATGAATTTTGTGAAGAAAGCAGCCACAAAATAAGCCAAAGAGTACTTGGTTATGCCTCTAGGTAATACTTAGCTGAGTTTTGGAATTTGTATGCCTCTTTGGACTTCATAATTTACTTTTATTACATTACATTTTAAAATAAAAGAGAATTTATCTGTGATACTTCATTTTTTCTCCATAACTGTCATCAAGCACTTACCCAGTTTTGCAATTATTATTTAGCACTTTCAAATATTGCAAGGCACCTTGAAGTAATTTTAATTATTATAAGTGTGTCACAGAAATACTGCATGATTCTATATGAATTTCTCTATGAAATTTTTCTGGTATCTCTGGGTTTTTGGCTATCTCCTGCTTATAAGAAAGTTTATTTTGCTACACAATTGCCTTTAAAAAGTTTAAAGTCTCCCAGATTAACAATGCACCACAGAGCAAAGACAAACTAACCTAAAGTCAGAATTTAAATGGCCTAATGCAGGATACCAAAGAGAATCATGATTCATATTCTATGTTGCACAAGTTGAACAAATATCTAGACTCCCAGGAGTTGGATGTCAGCAGGCTTTAACACAGTGGTTTTCAGTGTAGCAGAAGTAGTTGAAAACCACATCAAGGATTGAAACACTGAAGGGTCAAAGCTGTGTCCTAAATCACAGGAGACCCAGGGAATATGAAGTATGTCTGAGATCTTGTAGTTTCCATCTGTTCAAAAACAACTTGGGTAAACATCTCGGTTGGTATTCATTTCATGCCCTCATCCTGCTGGTGTTTGCTTACTCTTTACTGCATATGCATTATATATTTTTATTAACTGTGTGCAATTTGCTTTTCTGTGATATGGATGTGATTGCACAGTTACTTGTCATGTACAGTAGAGCCCCGTTATCCACAGGGGATATGTTCCAAGATGCCCCCCCGCCCCGACCTTGGATACCTAAAACTGTATGCAGACCTTTGTTAGAGTTCAGTTTATAAATTAAGCACAGTAAGGGATTAACAGCAATCAACTAATAATAAAATAGAACAATTATAAAAATATATTATACTAAAGGTTGTATGAATGTGGTCTCTCTGTCTCTTTCTCAAAATATCTTACTGCATTGTGCTCACCCTGCTTTTTCTGGTGATGATGTGACCTGATATAGTGCTTGTATGATGAGATAAAGTGAAGTACTCAGAATGATTTATAATTTAAAACTTATGAATTGTTAATTTATGGAATTTTCCTTTTAATATTTTCAAATAGTGGTTGACTCTGGGTAACTGAAATTGTGGAGATTGAAATCATGGATAAAGGGGTACTAACTGTAATGATAATGACACCATCATATGATTTATGTTTTACAGTTTACAACACACTTTCATAGACTTGTTACATGCAATTCTCACGACCAGCTTATGATGTAGGTAGGGCAGAAGTTATTTTACTCATGAGTAATTTGAAGCTAAGAGCAGTTAATTGATTTTAATAATGGTTTTAATGTTATGTATATTTTGTAATTAAAAAATAAGCCCTGGTTGGTGTGGCTCAGTGGTTGAGCGCTGGCCTGTGAATCAAAAGGTCACTGGTTCGATTCCCAGTCAGAGCACATGCCTGGGTTGCGGACCAGGTCCCCAGTAGGGGGTGTGCAAGAGGCAACCACACATTGATGTTTCTCCCCCTCTCTTTCTCTCTCCCTCCCCCTTTCTAAAAAATACAATAAAATCTTTAAAAAAAAATAAAATAAAGGAACTGGTACGGATACATGCTATGATATAGATAAATCTTGAGAACATTATCTATGTGAAAGAAGCCAGACACAAAATACCACATATTATGATTCCACTAATATGAAAATGTTCTATAATTTTGGTGACATTTGTACATATCTGTAAATATACTAAAAACTATTGCAATACATACTTTAAATGGGTGACTGGTATGTATGGTATGTGAATTATATTTCAATAAAGCTGCTAAAAGTTTTAGTTAGTTTTAAATCTAGGACCATATTTATTTGAACTTATGAAGGCCTTAAGTGGTATCCAGTAAATTCTGGAACCTGATTCCGATGACGTGCTGGAAAAATGAAGAACAAATAAATGAATAAAAACTGGGATTTGGAATGGTTGTCAGGGAGGATCAGGAAGGTCTGTGAGTGGGCCTGGTAGCTCTCCAGTCATGGTGGCAAAAACAAAGGCAAGACTACGAGACAAACTGGTTGATTTATCCACAGACCTTTATTCCCCTCTCTACCATTCATTAAGCAGCCTACGCAAATCATTTTCTTTCCCTCTTCCTTGAGCAGCAACAGGCAGGAAGTGGAAGACAACAGCAGTGGATGACCTTGTAGAGAAAAAAAATCGCAGGTGAGATTTCTGTTTATTCCAGCTTAGGTGAAATTAGAATGGGAAAAGTATATCAATGTGACTTTCCAAGAACTCTTCTTCAAAGCTGGGGCCTGCAGAGGGCTTAGCTGAACAATGCAGGTCGAAGGCTCACAAAAGTGCACAGCTCAGCCATCAATTCAAAGTATATTCCGGAAAAGCAAATTCTTGCACAGCTTCTATTGTATTATCCAAATCTCTCCCCTGGAGGGTTTTCTTCTGTCCTTGTTGAGCAGAGTTGTAGGCATCTTTTGCAAATAGTCTCCAAAAAAATTTCCACACCTCAGGATCTGCCTTAACCAAGGCTTTCACTGGTGAGGGACGCAGATTGGAGAGACAAGCCCCAGGCACACTTGTCATTGAGGGCTCGGGGAATCAAGGGCTTGGGAGCTACTCAGCGCTGTGGGGCTGCTGTTGCCTCCCCACTTGACCCCTCCTCCCTGTGGGGAGTCTGCTTCCAGCAGCAACCGCCCTTGGTCCTGAGCGTGCTGTGCGCCTTCTTCTTCTTCTTTTTTTTTTTAAAAAAGAGATCACAACTAATAGAATGGTGTTGAAAGTGGAGTCTAGGTCTCTTGACCCGAAGTCCAGACATCTTTCTATTATTCTGGGATTTCTATTACCAAGCTTGTTATTCATTACATTCATGGGTAATTTTGTTTAATCGGAAAACGGTGATAAAGATGTGAAAATATTCATATTTCATGGAAGAATGAGAATGAAGACTGAGTCCCTGTATGTTGCTTTTTTAATTGTTGAAGTAGATTTGATAATCAATAGAGCAATGAATACGTACAATCTTTGTTATAATTGTTGTTGTTATATACAAAGTCCTACAGTTCCCTGAGATCTTGATTTATGGGATCTTGGAGAAAAACACATCTTGTTTTCAAATAGTTTCAGAGAGGGGGGCTCTAGTGTTTGTGATTGAGAAATAATATCACAAAATATTTATTTCTAACCTAAATCCTGACTGCTGCCATTTAAGCTCAAATTCTTTTGTTCAGTAGGTGCTAATGTAAAATTTTTATTTATAGTTTTGGAAGGGTGCAGGAAATACATTTGAATGATTTCTCACTTGTGACAAGCCCTAATAACTGATAGGCCCAGGCATTGAACCGAATGTCCGTTGGCTGGGATGGCTATTTTTAGGGGAAAAGACAGAAACTGGCAGAAACTTTTTTCATGCAGGTGTGATTTTACAGTGAAATTTTATGACCCAAAGCAATCAAGTGTCCTGTATATGGTTTATGATGTGATCAGCTTCTAGATTGAGATTTCTTTCTCATTATTCATGTTTAGTTGGCTTAAAGCAAATTAAAAATCAGACAAGAATATTGTGATGTAATTTTGATTTTGCAGATGTAACCTGACACCTGAGCAACTTCAGAGAAATCTCCTTCTTTTATTTGTGCTATTTAGTTCTGTTCTGAAAAATGCCTTTGCTTTTTCAAAGGCAGATATTATGCTTATCTATATGGCTTGTGCAATTTTGAGCATTCTAGCAACACTTGGTATTAATGAGAAACAAGAAAAGTTGTGCATATGAGACTTATTTTTTAGCTTCAAAGATTTTGAAGATGGAATTTTAAAAGATAGTCCACTTAGAAGAAAATATTGTAGCTATAGTTTTCAGACTATGGTGTATATTGATGTATTTCTTTGATTTTTTCTTCAATTTGTACAGTACATGGGATAAAATTCATGAAAGAAGTTTGTGTTTGTCCCTTATGGAGTCCCAATTTGTTATTATGCATGCTTAGTGCCAGAAACAGGTGTCTCTTTCAGAAGGATGTTAGAGCACCTGTCACCTTCCTAGCCTTTTTTTGTGAGCAGTCACTTTTCTGTGGTGATATGTGGACCTGGCCCTGCCCAGATCTGATTGGCTCAGTTGTGAGTGTCAGACCAAAAGACAGCATTTATATGCTGACCAGTCTATCCTTTTTAATGTTTGCCTCCCAGTTCCACTGGCCCTTATGCTTCATAATCAGCCTGCTCACACATATGTGCACCCCTTACCCTGTTTCTTTCTTTTTCTACATCTCCAGGTCTTCCTTATTATCTGTTTGTTGTTACCCCCATTCCATCTTCTTACCACCCAGTGCCTGATTTTCTACTTTTGTTTGAAAGTCTCCCATTTGGTTCCTACTGCATCAGTCTCCATCCTCTTCTTTTCTTAAGCCCCTGCTTTCTTCATCACAAACATATCCAAGTTTAAATAAATAACTAGAAATCAGTATCTATGGATATCATATCAAATTTTAATATTGTGACAGTATAGCATTTATGAATGGATAGCATCTCTGTGTGACATACACATATTAGATATGACTCTAATGAGCCATGGACATCTGAAAAATGAGTCAAATCAATTTTCTTTTTGCCAGTGCTCCTTATTGTTATAGATTGAATTGTGTCCTCCCTTTCCTGTCCTCCCAAATTCATATATTGAACCTTTAACCCCCAATGTGACTGTATTGGTGGTAGGGTCTTTGCAGAGGTTATAGGGTGGGTCCCTAATCCAATATGATTGGTGGTGTCCTTATAAGACATGGGAGAGACATCAGGTAGGTTTGCACACAGAGAAAGGGTATTGTGAAGACACAATGAGAAGGCAAGGACACTGTGAGCTAAGGAGAGAGGACTGAGCAGACACCAACCCTGCTAGTACCCTGGTGTTGGACTTCTAGCCTCCAGAACTGTGAGAAAATAAATTTCTGTTGCTTAAGCTATCCAGTCTGTGGTACTTTGTTATGGTGGCCCTAGCAGACTTGTAGACTTGTACACTTATATGTGGTGAAGTTTCAAGGCATGATTTTAGTGGACTTTGGCAAGACATGATTTTAGCAGTCTTATACTTGAACAACTCAAAATGACATTCTTAATTCCAATTAGCATCAGTGTCAATATCTGATTGATTAAACTCTGAAATTGTAACACCTGGAGGCAGTACATTCAACACTGGTTTTAGTGGGGGTGTGATCAGATCTTAGTGGCCTGTGCTTCTCAGTTATGCAAGATAAATAGATTCTAGAGATCTCCTGTACAACTTTGTGCCTACAGATAGCGATACTATATTGTACACTTAAAAACCTGTTAAGAGGGTAGATCTCATGTTAAGTGTCCTTGCCACAAGAAAACAAAGCAAAGGAATCCCCTGTCCTATTTATTCACCTCCCCACTCCCCGCCACAGCTTGTTTGAAATTGCAGGTAGGACAGATACACTTTGGTGTCTGCATTTGTCCTGAGTGCTCTGTGTCCTGAGACCTAGAGCATTGAAACCTCTGACTTAGGACTAATATTGATCAGAAACTATACATATTCATGACCTAGTATGCTTACTTAAGAGGATATATGGTATAACATGATCTATTTAGCTTGGGGTTTCAAGACGGTTGTCGACGATCACTTCATTAGTAATATGTTTTTTGAAACTTGAATCTGCATACCTCATTAATTTATCTGATGCATAGAGAGCCCATGTTGAAAATCAGTCTCAGCTCTCAAAATGATAAACAATTTTTAAATATGAATTATAAATTACATCTACCACAACACAAATCAGAGGCTCAGATAGATAATGTGGGTTTAAGTTTGATCATGATACTTGGCAACAGGCAATCACTTGTGGCTGTGCATCATGCACAAGTGCACAGCCTTTTGTGGGGTAGGACTGGTCTCTGTGAAGGTGGCCTGCAGGTTGCATCAGTCAGGGCTTAGTTAGGAAGAAGTACAATGAGTATTATGGAAATAAGAGATTTCCTACAGGAATGAGACCAGACACAAATGTGGGAGAAATTGGGGAAATAAAGTCCTGAAGAGGAGTTGGAGGATCTGAGAAGAAGTTACTAACCAGTATGCCTGAAGTACTGGCCAAGACGAGTAAGTCAGAGCTTGCAGGGAAGTTTGCATTGCCTGATCTGAGAAGCCAAGCTCATCTAGTTCCAAGGTGGGACCATGGGAAAGTCTTATAAAGCTGTTGCTTCTGTGTGGCTACTACCCCTTAGGGTTCACAGCTGAGTAGCTGGTGGTGTTCCTGGTGCCACTGTTGACTAGCCAGGCCATCACTTGTCAAGAAGAGCTGGACACAGAGCAGAGCAGATTGAAGATGAGCTGGGACCTACCAGGCTACCATGTGTAACTGACCTTCTAAGAGTAAACACTGCTGCTTCACTTCTGTCTTCCAAATCTTGCACAAATTCTTCTTCTGGCCAGCTTAAAAGTAGAACCTTAAGGATTCTTAGTTTAACCAAGCTGACATAACACATCATGGCACACCACAGGGCTGTCATTCTTCACAGGGCTCTGTAGGCCTGTAGAGTTATTGTTTGTGGTTTAGAACCAGCACCATGATAGGAGTATCATTTGAGGGTTGTTGAAAGGTACACCTGCTAGAAATATCCCCCATCCACCAATCTGTCTTCAGTGGTGCCCAGAGTTCTCATCATTTATCTCTTTTTGGGTTAAAGTATTATGTCTATAAAAATTCCCAGTTCAAATGCATAATCTTACTGGGAGAGTAAATACCTTAAATTGTGTTAGTCCATCATTTATATAAACCTTACTTTATCACTTTGCTGCCCTGACATCTGGAAAGGTCTGGGGAGAGAAGATGGAGAAAGCTCCATTGTTATCCTAAAAGGTAAGGATGAACTTAGTAACTTTATGGAAATCCCTAAAGACATAGGGGATGTATAACTGGAGAAGAAAGTGTGCAAAAGTGGAATAGGCCTACTTAACTGTATTTTGTAGTAATACTTCTGCTTAAAATTAGTCTTTCCACTATACTGATGAAGGAAAAAAATTGCAAATGGTACTCATGAGATGTTAATATTCATATTTATGTTCATGGAGTTAACATGAGACTATTTAGAATAATTTTCAGTCTGTAAGGGTATGTGCAATGATTTGTTCTTTAGTACCTGGAAGATCAACTTATTTTCAGCTTGCCTGGTCTTTACACACAGTACTTTAATTTAGGGTTGATTAATTCCATTATGCATCTTGGGATGGAACTTTAAGACCAGGGTGTTTATTAAGCTTGCATTTCCTTCCCTTCCCAGCTATCCTCCCCACACCTCCCCTCCTCTCCCCTTCCTTTCTTTCTTTCCTGGTATGGTTCTTTAAACAAAATGCAGTGGTGATTTCTGTCTCTGACCTCTGGCAAACTGTGATCTTCTGCAAACTGACTTGGGTGCTTTCCTTTCAATGGGCAAGATTGGGGCACCTGGAAGCAGTTACTCCCGTGTGCTCTGGTTAATGGGAGATGTGACGTGCAAGAGCAAAATTGGTCAAACATGATAGGATGACCCCAAGGACATTTGAGGTGAGCAAGTTCTAGTTTATACACGAGACAGCAAGATAAATTAATGAGGAACATTGACAGTCTTTCATACCACTGGCATCAGCAGGCATCTCAGCTAGGCTGCTGACAAAAGGTCACAGCTCACCTGTCATGGAGACAACTAACAGTGAGGCTAAAAATAATTTGTTTTCAAACATTGTTTAGATACTTTATACTCCGTAGTGGCAGAGGAGTGTCTCTTTTCCTCTCCCACCCCTTGACTCTTTAGCTCACTTGTGAGCATGCACGTGCTTTCTCTTACTAAAAACACGCAGGAGCAATAAATCAGCCAGTTTAAGAAGACCCTGCCAGCCCAGCACAGATCGATTTCACAGGGAAGTCGATTGGCTGCTAATAGAATTACAACTACCTGTCAAAATAGGGAAGACATATCTGTGACAATGACAAAGGGCAAATCAATTTAAGAGGAAGTTTTTTTTTTTCTTCCAGAGACATAGATGTGGAGTATGTGGATGTCTGAGAGTCTGTAATTGTGAATAGAAACCATATACTTGGACTGTTAAAGCGAAGGTTATGTCAGTGATTCTGGGAGAGGATACTCTTCTTTCAAGGTGCTGTGAATTGCCAAGGACATCTGTCTGGCAAATCTTTATTTTCTAAGTCAACTTGATTGTGTTCAGAGGCCTCATAACACTGTTCACAATGTGACTTTCACTAACAGTGATGTCCATGTGCTGACTTAGTTTCTTGCAAGGGGAATCTTAATCATGAGACAACTCCCAGCCTAAATCCATTGTGTATTAACCCAAAGCTCTTTTAGGTCAAGGACTTGATTACTAAAGACAATTTAATATGCGTTAACTTAGCCCAACACTGTAGATTTTTGGCAAAACAAACAATGAAACTGTAACATAATAAGAAATATATATTTGGTCTCTTCCCCCATTTCCTGGCTTGTAGCTACTAAAACTCTTGGAATCTCTTAAGTGACAAGTGTCTTTTTATATGGTAATGAGATGATTAGTGGCTGGGGGACTTCTATATATCCTTGGCAGGGGAGCTGGTTTCCAGGGGAATCAACCATGTTATTAAAATTTTGGTACTTTCATTCTTCCCCCACATGCCCCTCCTCTATCTAGGGAGGGGAGAGAAATTGGGAGTTTAGTTAATAACCAGTGCCCAATGATGAATTAATTATAACTATGTAATAAAACCTCCACAAAAATTGTAACTAAAGGTGTTTGGATAGCCTCCAGAATGGTGAACACAGGAAGGTGCTGGTGTTCTCTGGTGCACCCAGAGAACATAGAACATCTGTGCACACACCAAAACCCCACCCCCATGGCCTTGTTCCAGGTGTTTTTTCTATTTGGCTGTTCTTGAGTTGTATCTTCTGTAATAAACATGTAATAGAAAGTAACGTACATTCTTGAGTTCTGTGAGCTGCTCTAGCAAATGAACAAACCCGAGTCAGGGAGTGTGGGCACCTCCAATTTATAACAGGTCAGTGAGAAACTCAGGTGACAGCTGGGACAAAAACAAGTGACAGTTTTGTGGGACTGGACCCTTAATCTGTGGGGTCAGTGCTAACTCCAGACAGTGTCAGAACTGCTTGGTATAGAAAGCTCACATATTTAGTGTCAGAAGTGCTGAGGTGTGTAGTGGAAGACAAGAGAGTTTTCCCTTTTAGAAACAAAGCAAAAGCAATCCATTGTTACGACAAAATCTAAGTGCGTCACTGTAATCAGGAAATACAATGGGTCTCATACTCATCAAAGCTCAGTGATCAAATGTACCCTCATTTCTGTCCCTCATTGGAGGAGAGCTGTTGTGTGACAGCATGGACAGAAATTACAAAACATGGTTTGAAATTAGACACATCTGCATTTTTTCTGCTACCTGCCACTTACTAGCGGCATAACATCTTGGGTAAGCTGCTTAACCTCTTGAAGCCCAGCTTTTCCATTATGTACAATGGAGCTATTAATAGTGCTTACTTCATACAGCTGTTATGAGGAATAATAAGCTGAAGTATAAATCCTATGGCCCTCCAATGCGGAAGGCAGAAGACCTGACACCACTCATTTCTGTAATCTTGCTACTTATGACACGGCCAAGGACAGAGTAATCCAACTAGCCATGTTTTGTTCCAGGAAGCTGGGTGAAGTCTCCCCAGGCTGTGTTTAAGATAACACATATGTAAGAACTATGTTCATGCCACAGCCTCCATATACACATTTCCTGTTTTCCCCCGCATCTTAAGGATCTTATATGTTCTTCCACTGATGTTTCCATCTCTATCTTCTGGCACAGGTTTCATTTCTACCTGGCAAACTAGCTTGCGGGCAAGAACATACCTTATGGTATCTTTAGTCCTTTGCGTTTGTTGGGCCATGGCTTTGATACCTGAGTGTGAGGGCCAGTGATTCAGCCGTCTGTCTCAACTTGGCTTTGCCAGTACAGTTCTCATTTACATGAACTCACCTGCATCCCCACTCTTAGAAAATGAGATCAAGCACAAAACTTTATTTACTTTTCAGGGATGTTAAATAGTAACCAATGGCTTTTTTGTGTGTGTGGGGGTCTCGTTTTCCAGATTGAATGCTGATCCAAGCTGCATTCCATGAGGACTTAGTAAGAAAATCCCACTTGGCTCAGCTGTTTCAGAATGATGTCTATAAAGAGGGGCAGTAAGCTTGTTTGGTTCTCTAGTGTCAGCTTATACGACATGTCTCTCACTTGGGCTCTAAGTTCATTCACAGTTTTTACTGCAGTTCTGTGAAATTCATCCCCTGGCTATCCCAGTTTCAGAGCTATTGTATTAGCATTGTTCTTTGATATGAACAAATATTGACTGTAGCCTTAATATCTGTATTTCTTTACATTTTTTAATCCTTAAAGAAACTTACACAAAGGCACTATGGTGCATCTGTATGGATAAAGACAAAAACTCAAGTTTCCTTTGCTATTGATAGGCTAAATGTATAATTCATCTCAATGAATAATTAGGATATTTGTGTGGTGATTCCATATTTAGGACATTTATGCATCATTACCCTGGAACTACACTTTTCTCACGCAGTGGAACTGTCAGTCTCTGAGGGGTGAGGAGAACAATGGCCTGTGGACTCCCTATTAGATATTGTAAGTCTGACAGAGCCGGAGGAGGAAGAGCGGAGTGAGTGACTGAAGACCTCGTGTTCGCTGGGTCGAAGCTTTTTGTGTAGTTCTCTGCCTTAAATTCATCTTGCTGTTGTGTATTCGTGTGTTGGGAGGGAAGTGTGGGAGAATGGTGCTTGGAAAGTTTGCCAAGGTCGTTGTGTTGGAGAAACTATCTGCTAATCTCATTGCCTAAAGCCAGAGTCAAAGAAGGTGTCCTGAAATGAAGGTTCAGAAGAACGAACATTTCCAGGCTGATGTCCAGCAAAGTGTCTGGCTTCCTCCCTGGTTACTGAGGAGATGAGGGGGGCAAGAAAGGGCCGTAGCTCTGGGCTCAGAGGTAGGCGTTCACGTCCTTCTTCGTGTCCCAGTAGCCTGTGAGAGGTTTGGTGTGTAACTTAACCCAACTCTGTCTTACATTTGCAGTACAGCAAGTGTAGGAAAGCAGTTATTCTGTTGCAAATAATAGAAAGTATTTCTTAAATTTAATAAACGTATGGTATGATTATTATTGTTCAGAACTATAGGCAAGAAGACTATGAGGCATCATTGTTCTACGGACAGTGTGGTGATCTCCTTTTCAGCAGGTCCTCTCCCCTCTTCCTCCACCCCAGGGCTTGTTGTGGCTACGTCCTCTAGTGCACGGTGAAAACTCTCTGTGGAATACTAGTTAATTGCTGAGTAGCTAATCAGAATTGCAAAGGTCAGTGATAACAAGCAGCAACTCATTCCTGTTCACAAACAGCAGGATGTGACAAAAGCAATTTATCTTGATAAATGCACTTCAGAAATCTATAGAGTTTCTTTTGTTTCCCTCAAGCTCTGTCTGTCCATCTTCATCTGCCACTTTGATTTTCTGCTTTTATCTCCTCTTTGGGTTTTGTTTCTTGGTATTCCATGTCATTGTATTTTTCCCTTTAAGGGGTTCTGCACCCAATTCCAATAAATGGGGGTTTCCCTCATACCACCAGTAATTGTCTGACACCAGCTGGGTATCCCACCAATCAACTCAATTCTAACACTGTCTACCCAGAGACAGCATCAGATCCCACAGGTTAACAGTTCAGTCCCATGAGACTGCCCGCCAATTCATGTGTTAATTTCAAGTCCAGGTTGTCTCCTGTGCTTCATTACTTGATGATTGATTAAATTATTGGCCATTGGTGATGGATTAAACCTCCAGCTCCTCTCTGCTCTCCAGAAATCAGGGAGGTGGGACTAAAAGTCCCAATCCTTCATTCATGATGGGTCCCAGTGGCAACTGGCTTTTCTTTAGGTTACTTACGGGCTTTTCAAAAGTCCCTTCACTGACAACAGAAGACACTTTTATTGCTCTCATAACTTAAAAAAATCCAAGGTTTTTAGGAGCTCTGTGCCAGGAATAGGGATAAAGACCAAGCATGTATTTGTTTTTGTGTACCACAAGGTCACATCTCTGTTACTCTCCCCTCCTTAGTAACACTCCAGCAGGGAGGACCACGGTATTCCTCTACTTGGTGTCTCCTCAAGCCTTTTCCTTCCTCTCCTCATCCTTTTTCTTTGTTTTTCTTTCTTTGTTCTCTTTCTGTCCCTTAATCCCAATGTTTGTCTTTTCTTACTAATGGGACTAAAGTACAGTGGTTCTATTAACCAGTTTCATGGCTTGCATTTCACCTGTTTCCACAAGACCCCTTGCTCTCCCCTCCAAGGATCTAGCTGATGTGGACACCAGCCTGCAGTGTCCTCATCATTATGGATGAAATGAGACATTCACACGGACTACTGAGTCCGGTGGAAGAAAAGGGACAGCGTGGCTTTTCTCTCAAGAGGAGCAAAAACTGAGGCCCTCGCTGTGACGGGTCTTTATTGGGTTTGTTGGTACATTACATGACGGTCCTCATTTACTATGCACAGGTTGCTTTAGGTATTACCTTATACAGAAAATAAAGGAGAGGATGACGGTGATCATATCACAGAGGAGGGATATTTGCAAATGAAAAGGCAAAAGTGGTTGAACTGGTTACACTCCTCCTTGGAAGGTTTAGCATGGATTTTAGGAAGTTATTTTGCAGGAAATGTTTGCCACTGGGGGGCTGGGCTCACACCACGCAGAATGGTCTCCTCCATCTAGCCAATTAGTTCTGTAAGTATCTGATTTGGAGAGGGCAGGGTAGTGCCTCATGTGAGAGGGCGTGCAACACCATGTGCTCCATGAGCTGAGCCCCCCTTGAGCTTCACTGCTTGCTTCTGAAGAAGTTGTGTGGGGCAGAATGCCACCACCACTGCTGCCTGTGCTGTCAGTGGCCACATTGACCCCTGTGCCCAGGTCAGCTTCTTGTGCTGTGGAGGCTGTGAGCCCTCACTAAGCTTGAGTAATGATGCCTCGTTCCAGTGTTTGCTGCTATGATGTTCTGCTCAGAAGTGTGGAGAATGTCCCACGCCCCACCTGGGCTACACATTTCACTCTGGGACTGAGACAACTATCTGAATGGCCTGTGTTAGACAGTTCCAAAATGAAAGAGAGGGCACAATCGAAAGGGGTTTAGAGGAGAGTTTGAAGGAGGGATTGTTTTCAAAGGTGTTATTAGTTATTAATAGTTTGTGAAATATTTTTGCTACTTTATTAATAATAAGTATATAAAAATGATAATCACACTAACTTTTATATGTTGGATATGAGGTCATTGAAGAACATTCAAGCCTTCCTTTTGGAACTTAGAATCAAATCCCCAATCCTTTACATGTACTATGAGGCTCCCTGACCACTCCTTACTGATCCAGCCTGATCTTCAGACTCTCTCCCCAACCCGTAAAGCCTGGCTTCCTCTTGTTTTGCCAAGAGGGCCAAACTGTTTTCTTCCTCAAGGCCTTTGCACATGTTGGTCTCCACATGAAACACACCTCCCTCTCCCCTTTCTTCATGTGATTAACGCATTTCTCAGGTTGCAGTGTCATTTCCACAGAACATTGCTATGCACTCTCATAATGCCATATTTTTCATAGAACCATGGCAAATAAAAGAAGGCATCATAAGAGGGTTTTATGGACCTGTGATGACAGTGATCAATTCAACTCTGAGTATGTAAGGTTTGGTGGCAAATGAGGTGGGTTTGTTTGTTTAATATCCATCTCCCCAATTTAATCTTGTCTTTGTATACTGATGCTTCTCTTATTATTTTTTTCTTAAAGATTTTATTTATTTTTAGAGAGAGGGAAAGGGAAGAAGGAAGAGAGGGATAGAAACATCAATGTGTGGTTGCCTCTCACACATCCCTACTGAGGACCTGGCTACAACCTAGGCATGTGTCCTGACTGGGAATTGAACTGGCAACCCTTTGGTTTGCAGACCACCACTCAATCCACTGAGCCACAGCATCCAGGTCACTTCTCTTCTTATTATTAGAACATAATAAACTAACTACCCACTGTATGCCAGGTACTTCATATTATGTGCATTATTTCCAACGTTGCTGCAATTCTATAGGCAGGGATTAGCAAACTATGTCCCACAGGCCAAATCCAGCTCATTAATCATTTTTGTCAATAAGATTTCATTAGAACACAGCCACATCATTTTGTTTATGTATTACCTATTGCAACTTTTGTGCTACAAAGGCATAATGGAGAAGAGTTACAAGAGAGACTCTTGTGCTAGCACAGCTGACTGTCTGGACATTTACAAAAAAAATCTGTTGACCTCTGCTATAAAGTAATGCAGAATCTCCATTTTACACAGGGGAGAACTAAAAATCAACAAGTTTCAATAACTTCCTCATATCTAGACTTCAAGTAGCACAGCTGAGATTCAAAGCCATCATACCTCCTAATATCAACTTCTCCCACAAACAAATTTCCTTGGTGACACGCTTAGGGGAGTAGAACAAATTTCCACAGGAGAGGCGACATTTGGTTTGGCCTTAAGGAAAAAGTTGGGATTCTGCAATGGATAAAAGAGGACAGAACCTTCTAGGCTGAGACACAGAGGTATGAGAGAACTTAGAGTATTTAGGAGATAGCTTGTCAGACTGACAAAAACCTGGTGCTGGTGGTCACCAGGGCAGTGAAGCAAAACTGACAGGAAAGGAGGCTGCTGGAATGAGTGGAACCTGAGCCAAAACAGGAGCTTGAACTTGAACTTCCAAGCCTGTGATCTATGCTTTGCTTGTACATCTTTCTCAATAAAATAATTTGAGCATTGGTTCCGAATATATTTATTTTTCATAAATTATCTACGCATGAATTATATTAGTACTATATTATACACATTATAAAATGTACAACTATAGCAACTTAAAGTAGGTAAGCTGAAGGTAAAATGCATATTTAACATAATTTTTATTTTAGTTATTAATGATTCACAGTGCCTTTTGGCTGCCTTCTAACGATGATGTTTAAAGAGAGTCATGCTAATTCATATGCTTAATTATTTTTTAAAATCTTGGCTTAACACTGATGTGACTGTTTGAAGGTATTATTCCAAGATTTGTTTTCTTTAATATGTGGTTTTAATGATATCACAGCAGAGTAGAACTCACAAAGATACATGGATTCAAGTGAAAGAAGTACATTGTTGGTTTCACTTATAAATTATGATAATTATTTTTCAAAACTACCCACCAATTATGCCAAAGTTTTTGTTTTAACTTATCTGGTATGTTTACATCTTCTCTAATGTTAATTGCTTGTCAAAAGGCAAATGGATTTGAAAGTACTTTGTTTTTATATTTTACACAATGTATTGTTTGCAATGTGTTCCAGCTACTGAAACTGTTCCCTGGAAATTTTTTTAAAAGATTTTATTTATTTACTTTTAGAGAGAGGGGAAGTGAAGGAGAAAGAGAGAGAGATATCAGTGTGTGGTTGCCTCTCATGTTCCCCTCACTAGGGACCTGGCCTACAAACCCGGTGTGTGTCCTGACTGGGAATCGAACCAACGACCCTTTGGTTTGCAGCCTGTGCTCAATCCACTGAGCTATGCCAGCCAGGGCCAGAAATTTTTAAACAGTTAATAAAATTGTAAGTTTAGGCATTGAGATTTGTTTCTTAAATATGGTACATACCATTTCCAGCAACAAAAATCTTATGACAAGGAAAATGTTTCTAAATATTGTTTTTGAAATGCTCTCTTCAAAAAACAGTTTTTTCCTGAGAAGTTATTTTCTCTTTCTCTTTAACAGCATCACCTTTACTTAGAAGGAATGGATTATGTGCTTATTATTTTTTATTTTAAGTAAATGCATCTCACTGAGAAGTCTGATTATCTCACTGTTGCTTTCACCTCCTCTTGTGGTTTAGTGAGTTCAAACTGGGAATGGCAGAAATGTTTGTCTGGCCATTTTCTTTTTATTTATAGGCATCATTAATATTTTCTGTAATCCACAGCTTCTCCGAAAGTTCTCTTTAAGCTATTTGTCCAGTTTGTGATGGTTAGTTGAATGAAAAGTATTCCATATAACCTGTAAATCTGTTTCACCTGGAACATGTAAACTTTACTTGTTATGTGCTCAAGAAAAAATGAATGAATCCACTGTCAAATTCTTGAAGTCAATGCTTATTTTAAATACTAGAAATCCTTAACTATTTTGCTATATTTTAGATATCTAAAAACAGAAGTTGCAACTTTTTGCTCCCACACTCCAATGGCTTATCTTGTTCATCTCTTGGGTGCCCATACCTTATTGCAGAGACTGCTGCTCTAAATACTGGAAAGCAAATGCAGCAGTTACTAAGTGGGATGGGGGTGACATAATCAGATTCAAATTCAGTTTGTCTTTGGGATTATATTTTGTGGCTTTGTGTCTAGACACTTTAAGTATTCCCCTAAGGTTTTTACTGTGTACATATTTAAATAAATAAGTTAGCTGATTTTAAATAATATTATTCAAACATCTTCAGAATAGGCAACCACCCTAAGCCTCCTGAAGGCTTGTCCAGCCTCATTAGTCTCCTGATCCCCTCTGAAGTTCTCTGATAACTCCAGGGCTTTGCCCTCTAGGTTGGAGAATAATGTGCTTTGGGTACAAGGAGGTGACTGAGATGACTTAAGCACCTCAGTGCGGAAAGAAGAGTAGTTGTGTTCTGTAAGAGTCAGGGCAAATGCTTTTTTTGTGACCCTATTAAAACTGAGGATTTAAGGGAAAGAACTGTTAGCTCTGGCTGCATATTAAAAAAAGAATAATTATAAAAATGAGAAATGACTTTAGGTTGAAAGTTGCTTGAGGAGTTATGCCCTTTTTAAGTCTTAATGAAAACTTCTTATTTTTTAAAATATAAGCATATGAAGATTAAGAACCAACCTCTGACCTCGAAACAAAGAAAAAATGGACTTGGTCCCTGAGAAATAGGAATTGTCAAAACAGTACGTACCTAGGTGAAATTTAAGAGCTATTTTGGATAAAAGAGCCATACTAGTTTATTTTGCAGACTGTGTACCCAGTGTTCAAGGGACCTTATCCCTTGTTAAGCCTGCAGGTCTATTTTGAAGAGAAGAATTTTCATTATCTCTTTAGGAAATAATTATGTAAAAGTTTATTGCTTCATTTCATAATATTTTCAATTACTGTAATTGTGTGAGTTTAGAAGACAAAATAAATTAAAAAATTTAAAGACGACCATGTATAGCTGCAAATGGCTTTCAGCAAATGGAGTGCACATAGAACCACAACTTCCAAATTTTTGAGTGGTTATGAAATGCAAATGATGTCTTGGGAAAAGTAATGTATAGATATACAAAATGTTAAATTGGAATTTTAACCAAGGGACCAAGACATGATCAATACCAGACACCAGAATGGGTTGTGAGACAGAGCAGCTGTTTGGAATTTCAAAGTACGTGCTTAAAGTCTGGTTTTATGACTCTAATCCTTTACTCACTAAGAGTACAGAAGCAGATTGAGAGGGGGCATATTTGTGGACAGGGAAATGGTAGAGGATTTCTTTGGAGAAAGGTTCTGGATAAGTTGTAAGTTTTGCCTCCTCTGCAAGGGAGAACTAGAGGATGCCTGCCCTCTTTTTTCTGGATTTCAGCAAAACTAGTTGGAGGTATTGAAATGTGCCCCTATAGTTAGCCAGACATACTTGCCCTCTGCGTGGGAGATCTAGAATATGAGGGATGGGTTGCCCAGCTACCCTGGCACTGAAGGAATGAATGGTGTCTGATACATTGGGATTAGTCTTTAGCGCCTGAATTTGTTCAGATAAAGAATTTGTGGGTATTTCCCATGATAGGTGTGAGTAAGACCTATCATGCCTGAAAGAGAGTTATGTAGTGGTTGTTTTTGATCCTGTTCACTAGCACTTGGTTACAGGTATGATGATACCCCAGCAGGCAAGGAGAGCTTTAGGGCACTGATGGAGTGCTAGCAGCTGCAGAAGGAATTGGATGACCAGTTGGACTGGAGATGTGTTGCCTGAGTTTAAGAATTGGCAATAGAGGACTGTGATGCTTGACAATCTCCAAGCTCTCAAATGTGCCTCAGAAGTAAGGGTTTTAAATACTTGACAGGCTTAGTGAGCATGAAGATGTCTTGCAATGTTACCAATCAAATAAAACTTTTCTTCCTCCCTTCCCTCTCTTACCTTTCCCCACTATAGCAATGACAGACATTGAGATGGAGATGAGGCTTTGGAAGTATAAAACAGGGTCAGCTCACTCATGTATGTACCTGATGGGAACTTTGAGGCATATGAATTTCTGATCCCTGATCTAAGAGATTACAGGATTCCGAAGAAGGCTACCCAGCACCATCTTTCAGACCCAGACTCATGCTACGTACCAGCAGGGGCCCATTGTGTCCCACTGGCTCCTTGTTTTACAAAGGGTCAACTTGGATGAGTTTCACTTGGAATTCCAGACCTCTGTGTTTTAAGTTTTCAACGACTTTTCCATATGAATGGCTTGTCTTGGATCATGCTTCAGATTTTCCTAAATTCTCTCAAACAAGTGGTATCTGCCTTCAGTGAACGCTGTATCTCTCACTAACTTGCCCCAGGCCTGATGCTAGCAGCAGCTGGCCTTGACTCACAGCTTAGCCTCACCTGGGCACCCCCAAGCCCAGCATAAGTAGCAGCAATCTGCAGATCATTTTGCAGCTTATGCTGTGTGACCCTGGACAGAAAGTAGTTGGTGGCAGACCTTGAGTATGTCAACAGCAACCAAGGCTCAATTACAACAGGAGGGTGTACATAGCCCACATGGTGGGCACACCTTGATTACCCAGCTTGGGTATTAGGGGAGGCTATGCCACTGGATTCTACAGGACACCTACTACATTAAGCCACTCTATCAAGCCTGGGAGAGGTAGGCAGAAGCTCTACCTAATATATAGAAACAAATACAGAGAGGCTTCCAAAAAGAGGAAACAAAGAAACATGGCCCAAATGAAAGAACAGAACAAAACTCCAGAAAAAGAACTAAACAAAATGGATATAATCAATCCATTACAAGAATATTCTACCTCTGACCCATGGGCCACATGCAGCTCAGGATGGCTATGAATGTGGATCAACACAAAATTGTAAATTTACTTAAAACATTATGAGATTTTGTTGTGATTATGTATGTGTCAAAATGTATTTAATGTGGCCCAAGACAACTCTTCTTCTTCCAGTGTGGCTCAGAGATACCAAAAGTTTGGGCACCCCTTATCTACTAGATGCAGAGTTCAAAACACTGGTTATAAGGATGCTCAAGGAAATTAGTAAGGATCTCAATAGCATAAGAAAGATACAATCAGTAGTGAAGGATGCATGAACTGAAATAAAGAACAATTTACAGGAAATCAACAGTAGAGTGAATGAAGCTAAGAATCGAATCAGTGATTTGGAGTATAAGGAACTTAAGAACAACCAATTAGAAGAGCAAGAAATAAAAAGAATCCCCCCAAAATGAGGATAGCATAAGAAGCCTTTTGGACAACTTCAAGCATACCAATATTTGCATCATGGGGGTGCTGGAAAGAGAAGAGAGAGAGCAAGAAATTGAAAACCTATTTGAAATATTGACAGAAAACTTTCCTAACTTGGTGAAGAAAATAGACATACATGTCCAAGAAGCACAGAGTCCCAAACAAGATAGATACAAAGAGGCCCACCCAAGACACATCATAATTAAAATGCCAAAGGTTAAATACAAAAGAAAATCTTAAAAATACCAAGAGAAAAGCAGTTAGTTACCTACAGGGGACTTCCCATAAGACTCAGCTGATTTCTCAAAGGAAAATTTGCCGACTAGAAGGGATGGACAAGAAATATTCATAGTGATGAAAAGCAAGGCCTTACAGTTAAGCTTACTCTACCCAGCAAAGCTATCATTTAGAGTCCAAGAATACATAAAGAGTTTCCCAGGAAAGAAAAAAACCAAAGGAGTTCATCATCACCAAACCAATATTATATGAATGTTAAAGGGTCTTCTTTAAGAAGAAAATAAAAAATATGAAAAATAAATGGCAATAAATACATATCTATCAACAATTGATTCTTAAAGACAAAGTAAAAAAGAAATAGAACAGAAACAGAATCAGATACAGAGAAGGTTGTGATGATTGCCAGATGGGAGTGGGGGCGTGGGAGTGGGTGAAGATGGTGAAATAAAAGAGGTACATATTGGTAGTTACAGAATAGTCATGGGGATGTAAAGTACAGTGTAGTGAAGAGAGTAGCCAAAGAACATATATTCATGACTCAAGGACATGGACAACAGTGTGAGGATTGTCTGAGGGAGTTGGGGAGCTGGGTAGAGGTGAAAGACTGGGACAACTGTAATAGCATAATCAATAAAATATAATGTAAAAAAAAAAAGACAGTCAGGAGGGGAAAGAGTGGACAAGGTGCTCTAATTACTAAATTGAGCCTGTTTGTGACCGAATGTGACTGGGAGCATTTTGTACTCCGACAATGAGCTGAAAAGGTGTGGTATTGTCAAAGGCTGCATCCAGGGGTGTGGAAGAACTTTTCTCCACTGAATACACTTTGGAAGTATAGTGGGGGGCAAAAGTAAAGTTATTTTCTGATTATACCTCATGAGTTCTGCTTATGCAACATCCTAGTCACAGAGCCATCCTTTAGCTTATGGTCCACAGAACAAAGAAGCAACAGGACATAGGGAGATCATTGTCCCCAGTGATCCAGGGACATGGAGGAAAGGCTTTACCTTTCCTTCTGGCTGCAGTGGCAGGGTTAGGGGCAGAGGGAGGTAATGCAGAGCAAGCAGTGAGTGCTATTTTTTTTTGTTGTTGTTCAGCAAGGAGGGCTATTTGACAGCATCTGGTCTCCTCATCACTGAATTATTAAAGGGCTGGTGAATGTTGGCATCTGAGGCTTGGAAAGCAATGCAATATATATTTCCTCCCTGTTTTAAATATGTCTAATGCAAAATAATACTCTCACAATATTATTGAATATGTAATTTTTTTTTCATGAGAAGGTGAGGAAACAAGGTAACAGGTACTGAAGGATTCAGGCAGGGGTTGCTTTTGAGTCAAGGAAAGTTACAACATCTTTTCAGTTCAGAGTGGGAAAACTAGTGAGACTCTATATAGTGTAGAAACTAAGACTGGCAGTTTTGGAGCCAAGCTGTCTGAGTTTGAATCTTGGGACCTCAGGTAGGTGAAGTCTCTGTTTGCTCATCTGTAAAAGGGCAAAACTATGGGATTCATGGGGTTATTATAGAAAGTATAGAGGGAATTACCTACAGAATCCCTCCTGTATTTCCTGGTACTTGATAAATGTGCAGGAATTGTCACCTAAGATTATTATCATTTTCCTAATCTGTAGAGTTGAATGTCACCATTCAAGGCAGTTGTGTAAAGTCACCATGGACATTGAATTAGCAAATGCTGAATCATTGCTCCTAGGAGAAATAAAGGGTAAGGTTCCTGTGAACCTCTGGTCATAGTACTTAATCAACTGATCAATACATAACTTTGTTTTACATGTGTTTCTGTTTAGAGACACCTTATTTAATATATATTATTGATTCACTGACATTGAACTCATGTACAACATCACTAAAACAATCCCTGAATGGAGATTATCTAAAACATATATTTTCTCTGTAAAGGCACATTCTTGTGCCCAGGAACACAAGAGAGCACTTTCACACTCTGTATACACTTGAGAGCTATTTTAAGCAGTGAAATCACCAAGAAACAGCACAAAAACAAGGAAACTGAGGCACAAAATAGATGACAAAAAGGGCGTTTGTGTACAGTCTGAGAGCTGAAACAAAAAGACAGGCGTGCCAGCTCATTCGACCTCAGGCGGAAACATGCATGTTGGGCAACTCGATTTTTTTGCCACTCTGCTCCTGTCCAAGAACGCACCAGAATATTGATTTTGGGGGCCAAGTAGTTTTTAGTGAGTAGGAAGATTTGCAGATACAGAATCCATGAATGATGGCAATCAACTGTATCTCATTGAGCAGCAACTATTGATTCAAGTTCTGTTTGACTATCTCCAGTAAAGGAAGAATTACATTAAGAAGCAGTTCATTCTGTCCTTGGATAACCACATTTTTACAAAACTTGCCAAATTCTACCCATGTAGTCTTGAATAAAGACTTCAACAACTCTTTCAAATGACAGTCATTCATATGCTGGAAGACAGCAATGTGCCTCCTTGGACTCATCAGTAGATTAAGCATCTCCATTTACTACAGCTATTTCCCATATGATGACATTTTAATTACCCTCACTATTCCTATTGCCCTCCTTACAATATTTTGGTGTTTCAACATCTTTCTTAGAGTATGAGACCCATGACTAATGCTGATATCTGAGTGCCAGGTGAGGTCTGATTAGGTCCCATAGAAAAATGGCAATTACCTCATTTATTCTAAATGCTATATTTGGCCAAATATATTTTAGAGTGTGTGTGGCAGGGATTGTTAGTCCTCATGCAATAAATATACATTTATCAACATTTCCTTGCCCAGTGAATGTAAGAGGGGTTATGTGACTGAATCTTGCCAATGGGAGATGGATGGAAATGATGTCACCTGCAGGTCTGATTCATAAGAGCATCCCAAGGAATTCTCCATGACCACCCTGTGAGTCACGTGCTCCAGATGACAGAGCCACAAGGTAAAAGCAGTTTGGGGTCCTAGTTACCACCTTGTGCAGAGCTATGCAGAGTAGCTGTTCATCCCTTCACCAGACTTGGCATAATTGCAAAACGTAATTTTATTATTTTAAATGCTATGATTTTTAGCAGTATACAGTGTTAATTACTGTGATAAATGTAATCCCTAAGAGCTTTTTAGGGGGGCTAATTTGTGCTGTTGACTCACATGGAGTGTGTTGCAAGCTAAAGTCATTGCTACCTAGATATGTATCCCTATCATGAATTTGCTGATTCTTTTGGACATAAGTCCATTATATTACATTTATTTCCTATTAGGTTTTATTTTTTAGATCTAGTAATCATTTTACAACTTAAGAACTTCTTCGATTGTGATTCTAAGTTTGTGTCTTCCACAAACGTGTAAGCCTTTAAACTGCTCACTGATAAACACTGTGTTACCCAATAACATGAGCCTTGCTATTCAGACAAAGAAGATATAAATCTTGTTTCTAGCCTATATTTATATATTATTTTCCCATGTATATTACTGGCCAACTCTGACATTATTCCTTTTTCTTTTGTCCCTTTTTTAATGCTTTATGTCCTTCAACATAACTATTTATTATTTTACATGGAATTTGTTTTTCCCCTTTATTTTTAGTCTTAGTCTTTCAGTCTCTGGAAAATATATTCTTTCCTCTCCTAAAGAAAATACCTGTCAATAGACAAGGTATAGCCATTCTAGAATCTGATGCCAGAACCCAGGGATAAAACCCCCTATACTTTGCCACCATCTGCAGAGAAAAGTACCTTCCTATTATTTCCCACCCTCCCCAAATCCCGACTGTCAGTTATAAAAAATGTAAAAACATTATCTTATCCTTAAACTATTTTTTTTTTTTTTTTTTTTTTTAGTGCCGTGGAAAAATCACTGCTCTTAAAATTAAAAGACTTTGGCTTGAGTCCTGGTTTTTCCAAGTATAAGCTTAACTATCTTGGAAAACTGCCTTAACTTAAGTGAACCTCAATTTGTTTTCAATTTACGGGTATAAATAGGAATAGTAGTTCCTATCTTGGATGACCTAAGATTGTGTGGGGATTGAATGCTTAGTGCTAGATGGGTATCAGTATAGTTTCTGTTTGCCCCAAGGAGGCTTCCTGGGTCTTTTCTGTCACCGTCCTTCATCCCCTCATTGATCAGTGAGAGTATATGGTGATCAGTAGGTCTGACATATCTTGGCACGTCCTCAGAGCTTACCCTGTCTATCTGTCCCAAGAATAAAGAAAAATTCCCCATTGACTGTATTGGGTTTATGCCCACTGATTTTCACCCTTCAAGGGTAGATGAGGGCACTGGCTCTGGGACTGCAGACACCAGTTCCTATCAATGGGTTCAGCTACAGACTTCCCCACTGTGCCCTCTAGATGCTCCAAGAGAAAAATAATGTGTTTTATGGTTAAGGAGGACTATGAAATGAAGACTCTGTCTTGGAGATTTACAGTATGACATTAACATATTAAAGGCTCTGAGAAATTCTACAGTAAAGAAACCTATTTAACTTCATCTGATTCAATGGTTCTCAAAACTATCTGACCTCGGAAGCTTTACTTTTGTGGGATTTATATTAATGTCATGCTGAACTAGTTTTCAACAGAAACCTCTTCTGGAAATGTTGGCCTAGGATAGTCAACAGCTAACAGTTTATTTTTTATTCTGATCTTTCCCCCAACTTGGCCCTTGTCAGCAAGGTTTTGGAGAGGACTCACAGACTGTGAGTGTCGGGCTGTTCGATACTGGCACACACACTGAGAGAGTCGTTCCTTATTCATTCCCTCCGCCCTGCCAGCTCTCCAGGATATTCCTGCAAATTTCCCAAGCTAGCATATTTGCTCCTTTGAGGTTGTCCTTTAAATAGGTGGCATCAAACAGCTGTGAGGTGTGTGTGTGGGGACTTTTGTCTGTGCTGCTGATAACAACTTGTAAAGGCTGGAGGAAGATACTGGGGAGCCTTCTCGTAGCCACTGCTTCGTTCTGTGCTTCTTCACAGACAGGGACATACTGCCAGCAGAGACGTGGACCTGGATTTGACAGAGCCAATCAGCCCAAGGAAACACAAGGATCCGACCAGTTCTCACCTGTTTCTGCCATTGTTCACTTCTCAGGACTCCACTATGACCCCTGATTAACTTCACCAGAATGATACCACTGAGAATTTGAACTTCAGGTTCTCATTTCGGAGAACAGCTCCCTCATCTGCTACTTGTTTCCTTCCCTAAATACACTCTCCCTGAATTCAGCCATGCCAATCCCAGCCGCTGCTCCCCCTAAGCATTTATTGTACACCAGGCACTTTTTGAAGTGCTTGATCCTACAACATCAGTGTAATCTAGGAACATTTATTGCCCAGTTTCAGAGAGGTTAAACAATTTTCATGAACTTTTTTCATTGGTAAAGCTGGACTCTACAACTAGTTCTGTTTTTCCCTGAAGTCCATGGTATTACCAATGACTCTATATTGCCTTCTTTAGGATAATATCCTGGGCACCTTCACACCAGAGAAGTAGCCAGTGAGTAATAGCAGTCCCGTGCACTCCCACATCCTTCGTTTCCTCACTTGCATACTTAATGCTACAGCCAGAGAATCCTGCCCCACACCATTCCCTCAAGGATCTTCTCTTCCCCTTCGGCAAGTCTCCAGGCACTGCTGGAGGACATTCTGAGCCACGCAGACCCTGATCATGGCAGATATATGAGGTCCAACTTTAATCGGGCCCTCCTATTCTCATCAGCCCTTTCATCTCTCATAAACCCAAAGCATACTTTATGAGATTTACTTTTTTCTTCTCTCTTAAGATCCCAATCTTCTATTGCATCATATGGATTTTTCACACAGAAGATGGAGGAATAAGGAA
Organism: Carollia perspicillata; assembly: GCA_004027735.1. NCBI lineage: Eukaryota > Metazoa > Chordata > Mammalia > Chiroptera > Phyllostomidae > Carollia > Carollia perspicillata. The sequence continues at coordinate 28,274 of PVKM010005524.1, forward strand.
AATGTTACAGGGAAGGGAAGGCAAGGTGTTCAATGTGAAGCCAACCGTAAGATTTTTATGCCTTCTGCTTGCACGTTTGCATACCGTTCGTCCTCCTTCCCTCCATGCCGTCTTCCAGTCTCAAAGGCCTCCCTGGAGTCTGGGAAATCATTTCTTACCATTTCTCTCTGTCTGTTTTCTGCCCAAACCATTCTCCCCTCTGACATCTTAACACTTAATCACTCGATGTCTGTTTTATGTTTGTATTACCCCAGTGCATTGAGTTTCTCAAAGATTACTAATAACTTTTTCTTTCCAGATCTAATGAACTTCCTCAGTTCTTATCCACTTTGACACCTTTAAGACATTTGTTGATGCTTGACTCCCCATTTAAAAAAAACATTCTCTTACAATCTCACTTATAAGTGGACCCTAATTAATAAAATAAGCTAATGAACAAAATAGAAACAAAGGCATGAATATCTGGCACAGACTAAAAGCTGCCAGAGGAGGAGAACTGGGGACATGGATGAAAGAAACTGCAGTGATTTAGTACAAAAACATATATATGTATATGTATATGTATATGTATATATGTGTGTACACACACACACACACACACACACACACACATATAGCATATAGATACAGAAAACAGTGTGGTGATAGCCAGAGGGAAAGGGGTGGGGGTAAGGGGAGGTGAGCAAGGAGGACAGAAAGGGGATGGAAACAGGTTTTGCTTGGGGTGATGGGCACATGATGCAGTGTGCAGATGATGTTTTGTTGAGTTGTACACTTGAAGCCTGTATGGTTATGTGATCCAATGGCACCCTAACAAATTCAATAAAATAAATCCTTTTTTCATTGACTTCTATAGCAATGTGCTTTCCTGTTTTCTCCCTATGCTCTTTTTCCATATCTTTGCTAGTTCTTGTGCCTGCCTTAATCTCATTTCTTTTCCTGTTTTCCAAAGCCATGTTCTCTGCTTTTTGTTTCCCACATGTACTTCTTTTGACTTCAGCTATCATTTCTATGTTGAACAACTTCCAAGTCTGCATTAGTAATCTTGCTTTTGCTTTTGCCTCAATTATACATTTCCAAATGCTTATGGCATAAATGTACTTGGGAGGGAATGTGAAGGCTTTCACTTATCTCTAAAGCGTGTTCCCTTTTTTAAATAACCACTTTATTTCTGTTCGTGGTTCCAGTAATATTACAATCTTTAAGTAACTAAGTAACTTTGAAGTTGTGTTTTATATTCCCTATTTCCTTTTTGCAATCCACATTAGTTTTGTCCTTTTATTTCAAAATGTAGTTCACACTGTCTGTATGTCCACATTTTCCACACAGTCACCTGGTTAAAACTGAAGCCGATGGAGTGCGTTCCTGGGACCCTCAGACAGCTCTAGGCCCTGAGCACCCAGTGATGTCTGTTCCGTGCTCCCTCGAATTCACAGTGCCATCAGTCTGTCATCCTGCCTTTGACCAAAGTTCTCTCTCTCAAAAAGCAAAGCATGAACACCTTTAAATGCACTGCCCTTGAGGTAGGAATAGCTGAATACAGTTTACCACATTGCCAGGCCCTCGAGTTTCCATACGGCAGGATCAAGCTTGGCATCGAAACAATGGAGGCTCTAAACCTTAGATGCCATCCACTTTGAAGAGTGATCTCTTAAAATAAACAGCATGTGTGGTTACCTACTTTGCTTGTATAAAAGGCCAATGCCACTAGCCTCGCTGAAGTCTTAATCTGAACTCTTTGTCCCTTCTCTTTGATTCTTGGGTGTCCTTTCTCCAATCCATTCATCTACCAACTTCCCATAGCTGTCACTCCACCTCATGGCTTCCATCATTGCGTGCTGCCCTGAGTTAGGTCCATCAGCTTGTTTTTGACATTTCTTTTGGGCTCTTTCTCTCTCACTACCTTTGCAGTGTTATTCCTGATCACTCTAAAGATTCTCTCAGTCAGCATATGAGCCTTTAACTCTCTTTCTTGTACTACTCTGCTTTTGCTATTCTTTTTACCCTTCTCTTCATCTATTGGAATCACGTTTAGCTCTCAAGGACAACATAAATCCTACTTTCTCTATAAAGGTATTCTTTCACTTCATCCAACACCAATTTCTCTCTCTTAAATTGCTATGGTAATTCCAGTTAGAATCACTTATATCAGCATATAGTGTACTCTAAATTTTTCAATACTCTTTATTTAGCCTCTCTAACTTATGATCCAGGGAAACATTTTATACTCCTTTAACATTTATACATTATAAACATTAGATAAATATTTGTGGATTGGCAGCTTGTTCCTCTGTGTTTATTATAAGTTGACCCAAGTTGAAAACTACTTTAATATATTGCTGAAGCTGCTCTTTGATTCAGTTAAAAATGTATTTTTCCAACCTGAGGAGGTAAAATATATGCCCATCATGCTCACAATATTTGTATGAATTCCACTGATGTTACTACAAATACTTGGTTTACAATAAAAGTTTTGAAATTCAGTTCTAAATAACAGGGTAAGGTTTAAAGAATCTCAACAATGAAGGCATTGAAAATAAAAATGTAAATGAGTGTGTGAATATGCCTCAGACTGAGTCACACAACCTTTCCAAAATGAATAGGAAAAATAAGGATTAAAATAATTTCTGAGGCTCTTACTGTTAAATTATAGTGAAATGAAAGCATTTAGATGGGGGTTATAGGCATTGCATCATTAATTATAGTGGTTGCATTTGCTTTTGTTCCAGTGCATTATAATTAATGAAGATCTACAGCTCTGTGCTTTGTCTTGGAAAACATACATGGTTTTCATAGGCATCAATAGAGCTGCGATATTCTTCATTTACTTCTCAAGAATGACTCTTTTTAACACAGGGGAGCCCATTGTTGAGGCAGCAACATGAAAATCACAGCAGGATTTGAGCTTGGAGAGATCAGAGAGCAATTGACTCTATTCTCATATGCTTAACCTTGTCTCAACACTCATAAACATGGGCTCTAATGACATATGGGCCATTATTTAGACCAACGCAGTAATGATAGTATAATCATGCCTTTAAAAAAATTTCAAGCCCTAAGAATGACTTTGGGGGACGAGTGAAGAAAAGTTAGCAATGGTATAAGTTAAAATATATATTAGAAACTTGATTCTTTGTTCCGCCTGTGTGATTATATGTGTTCGCTATTTTTAATTGGAGGATGTTACAAACTTTTTGTGGGAGGGAGATGAAGGGTAGGTAACTAAAAAGACCTTGAACCTTAATGATATCAATGTTTTATAAGCACTAAATATAAAGAGCCAACCATAAAAGAGAGAGGTTGATTTTTGCCTCCTGTTAGCAGTATCATATCAATGTAGAATTAATGATAAAGCAAATAATTTCCGTCTTTCCTCTGGACCCATTTGCTACAATCCTTCTGCAAAGGGCACTAACTCTGAAAGAAAACGTAACCAAATACAGGTCTGACTGGCTGCTGCTATGAAAGCCAATACTCAAAAGGCAGGTGCTCATGTAAAGAAAAGTGGTTTATTTTCAGTGGCCAGCCACCTGGAAGAGGGGGAACTCATGTCTCAAAGCCCATTTCTACATCTCAGTGCAGGCAGAGGTTTTTATAAGGAGGGAGATGGGAGCAGAACAAAGATATCAAGGAAGGGGGTTGCAAAGTTCTCTATGTGCAGATGAACACAGGATATCCATCCTGATAAAGCGAGCGATGGTCCCATGTGCATCATCCTGGTTTAGTCAGCCTGGCTTCACGTTGTCCTGTCTCCATGGTGGAGGGTCAGCAGGTTTCCTGGAGCTGGGATGCTTGAAGGTCAGAGTCTGTATATTTTGAAGTTAGTTCTTAGGATTCTTATACAAACATGCTGTTCCTCTTTAAGCTACATGTTAGTCAGAGGCAGCACTTACAGAAACAATATCAAAAGAATGATGGGGTGGGTTGCAATTCCCCACCATTACAATTTTCCACTGTTAGAAAAAGGCGATGGATTAGATTTGGCACATGGCCCAGCAGAAACCTGACAGTTACCTCCCTACTGCCTCCATGAGCATTTGAGGGCTTTGCACTGCTGTTATTTTGAAGTAATTGGTGTGCACACAAGAGCGAGCATACAAATTGTGTCACGCGATCCTTCCTCCCTCTTCAGGGACCAACAGGACACCCCATGGAGATGTGGGTATCAGAAAAATCCTTCTTAACTTCCTCCCAAATTCTCTGCTGGAGCTGGGCGTGCAGCCTCGTAGGTGTTGGGAAGCACTGACTGATCACTAGCACTCTTCTGTGAGGCTGCTAGCTCGGATGTGACTCTCTCTTCCTCTCTGAAGTGACCTCTCGTTGGTGTTTGAAGCCTCTGAGAGTTCTCAGGGCTGCCAACAGTGGACCAGAGGGTGGCAGGGAAATAGGCAAGCCTTTGAGTGCTGAGAAGCTAACAATCCAGGCTTCTATGCCTTATGGGGACAGTGGTCACACCCTGTAGCCTAAATCCACAGAGAGTTATGAGCTATGAGTTGACAAGAGCTCCATTCCTCTACGGGTGTTGGAGAAGTGGCTGATTTTGATATTTTGAAAAGAAGTTTTAGAATTTTGTTTTAAGTGTCAGTTAAGGTTTTTCAAGAAAGCACTTCCCTGTTTGTAGAGGAAAACACTCCCTTCATAATATGAAGAAGAACACCTCTCAGATCTGGAAAAAACTAATGACTTTAGATTGCCTTATCAAAATATGAGCTGATATCATAGGACTCCTGCAGATTTATCCACTACAGATCTTTTACTTTAATTTATTAGTTACTTCACAGAATTGCCAACTGCATTACAGTCCCATGTGTAGTGGGGAAAGCACTGTCACATAATTCTTTAGCAGATGTGCTACAAGAGTCTTTTCATTTCCTTTCTTAAACCCAAAGAATAATGACACTGCAATATCATGTGGTGAAAAGAGCAATAATTTGATAAACATTGTCTTTCCATTAGATTAGAGCAATTAATCTGATTCTAATTTGGCCGAAACATTATCATACTGGAGTCCCCAGAGCCCCGTGAATAATCTCTAAACACATTGGCACACTCAGTAGACAAACATTATCTCTACTCGCACTGTTCTTCCATATGGTCTCCTCCCATGGTGATGGAGGGCACCCTGCTGTTTCAATCAAATAAACGTCAATTATCTGAGATAGATTTTTAGTTCTCAAGGCCGGGCTTGCAGTGCAGCCAAAGTGACTGAGTAGAATGGTCTGCAGCTCTTTCCTGCATGTGCTACTTGCATTTTATGAGGAATTCACATCTGGCCACATCATCCAGCGTTCCGAGAACTCCATACATGAAATGAGTGGTTTCAGAGGCTTTGTGTATGTTTGTATGTATGTGTATGTGTCTGTGTCTGAGAGAGAGACACAGAGAGACAGAGAGAGAGAAGGATTCTTGACTCTCATTTAGCTTTACTTTACTTATTCTTGGAGGCAAAGGTTATTTTTTAAATTCAAGGAGAGATACTCTTCACCCTCCATGATCTTAAATAGGGTTACTATACATATGCATGCCCTCCCTGTTCAGTCACTTCCTCTTTGTAGCAGCCCTCTCTGCCCCTGAAATCTGGACACAGAGATCTCAGTAACAAAGCCCATATCTGTCTGCTGGTTTCTTTTGCAGAGCTTTTCCTAGACATGTTTGTTTGAGTATGGTGGGCCTTGGTGGTAAGAGCTGCAGGATTTTTCCTGCCAACCTTGTGGGGGTTCCTGATGAGGTCTGCTGCAGCTCTCGACTCTAAAAGGCAGTGGAGGGGAGGGGAAAGATAGGGCACCTTCTCTGTATTTGGGGGAGGGCATCTCTGGGGCTGAAGAATCTGGCCTTTTAGGAAGAGGGGTCTAGATACAAAGCTGACATTGTCAAGTCAGGCAAAGTAGACATAGTGAAATAGTGTGGCATATTGAGAGCACTGTCAGTTCTACATTTCTTTGCAGAGCTCTCTATCTTTAGGGTGTCAATTATCAGGTGTTGGTTTTGTTATCAGACCAGCCCTTCTCTCAAAAGCTTGTAAATTTGCCCAGAGACCTGAGGGCCTCTGATGACTCTATGTCTAGACTAAAAGCACTAGGTCACCCTCCTCGCTGCTGCTACTGTGACAAGCTGGCACAAAGAGAAAGGCAGTCCACAGGGATCTGGACTAATTCACTGTGGCAATTCAGCAAACGTTGTCAGAAAGGATTTCAGTTTCCACATTGGCTGTGATCCTGAATCAAGGAGGAAAGCCACTGAATGCTCAGAGTGAAAAAATACGGTAGCATCAATCTCTTCCTGCCTCTGAAGTGGTTTAATCAGAGACTGTCAGTCATTGACATCAAATGGCAAGCCCCAGGTCACCCCTGCATTTAGAGGGCAGGAAGTTCCATACTCCACAGGTGGGTCCTGTGCACCTGCTCTGCGAAGCGGGAGATGTGGAGGACGGATATTTTAGCAACAGCTGGAGCGTTTGCTGAAGAGTTTGAACATTATGCCAGGCTGACATGTGGAGAAGGTTCATGAAGAGAAGACTGAGATGAATTAGAGGTGATAAAGGTGCAGTAGTTAAATATGCAGGCTCTGGGGGGAGGTGGCTTGGTTTCAAAGTCTGAAGTCACCGCTTACTCTACGATCATGGGAAAGTTACTTAGTAGAATTATCAGTTTCCTTATATACAAAATGAAGATTGAGGTTTGTAGTGGGAACTAACTAAAGTAATGAATGTAAAGCACATAGCATAGTGCTGGCGCATAGTATGTGCTCAATAAACATTTGCTGCTATTGTTAGAGAGCGAAGTGTTCCGAAGACTTGGTTTCAAACTGCGTGGCTCCACCACTTACCAGTTTTGTATCTTTAAGTAGGTCACTAAATCAGTCTAAGCCTTAATGTCCTAAGTATCTTACTGATGTTACATGGTTATTTTGAGATTCAAGTGACCAAGATGCCATGTTGTAATAAGAGCATGACCAAAGTGCCTATAATTTCATGCAGCAGTAGTTACAGGCCTCTGAATGCAAGCCAGGTAGAGTGCCTTCTTCAGTGCTCTATACAGAGCTGCTAAATTAAATAGATTAAGCAAACATTATACGGGTAAAGTGCTCTGAATCTACACAGGTTTGCTAGGGCTTTCATAGCAAAGTACCGTGGACTGGGTGGCTTAACACAGACATTTTATTTTTTCACAGTTCTGGAGGCAAGAAGTCCAAGATCAAGGTCTCAACAGGGTTTTTCATCTGAGGACCTCTTTCACGCTTATTTTTGAAGAAAATGGTGTGGATGCTAAAAATAATTATAGAGGTCAGATTTCTCTGCCTTATAATTCAAATTTCAGTTTTTCTTTGGGGGATAAAATATTGTAGTAGCCTTACTAAGAGTGTAAACAAACTTGTACACATGAAAAAAATATCCCCTCAAGTCTGATGACCCTAGGTTGGAGTAGAATCATCAATCATCTATTTGCTTATTTTTAAAAGATTTATCATGGAAATTGCTGTGTGTGTACGTGTGTATATGTTGTTGTTCAAAGAGGCAAAGGGAATCTGGATGAAAGAATCACTGATGTGTATGTGACAAAACAATTTCTCCCCCCTCCAGTTTAATAAGATATAATCAACATATGACATTGTGTTAGCTTTAGGTCTACAACATACTGGTCTGATATATGCATATATTGTGAAATGATCAGTACAAGAAGTCTAGTTAACATCTACCACCACATAGGGTGATAATTTTTTTCTTGTGATAAGAACTTTTAAGGTTTTCTCTTACAGCAAAGTTTAAATATACAGCGTAGTAATGTAAACTATAGCCACCATGCTGTACATTACATCTCCAGGACTTACTTGTTTTTATAATTGTAAGTTTGTACCTTTTCACTGCCTTCCCCTGTTACATTCAGTCTGCATCTGAGGACCTCTCCTGTTGGCTTGTAGGTTTGCAGGTGTCTTCATGTGGTCTTCCCTCTGTATGCGTCTGTGTTCTAATTTCCTTTTCCCGTAAGAACATCACTCATTGGATTAAAGCCAAATCTAGTGACATCCTTTCAACTGAATTACCTCTTTAAAGGCCCTATCTTTGAGTAAAGTTGCATTTTAAGGTGCTGGGGGTTAGGATTTCAGCACACAAATTCTGTGGTGTCACAACTGAGCCCATCACAGAGCCCCACACCAGGATTAGATTTTTATCACGATATTCCTGATTTTATCAGATTTTAATAAGAAGGTAGTAAAAAGAATATTGAACTAGATATCATGGTGTATGTATTATACTCAGCATTTACACAAATCAGCTGAGTGACAAGAAAATACTATTTTAGAGCCTTATCTTCATTCCCTCTAATGTTCACTCTAGTAATAATATCTTATATCGATGAAACAATATTTATCTATGTTACTATTTCTATCCCACCAATCAAAGCATTCATATTAACCATCCATCCATCTCATCCAATCAACACATCTACTGAGTTCCTACTATGTTCCCAGCACCAAGGCAATTTCTGGGAATACAGTGAAGGATAAGGCTCATTCTTTTCCTTCAAGGCATTTGCTAGTCTAATAGGGGAAACAAAGAAGTGGAAAGTACATAGACTCTTTCTGGTCCCTCTTCTAGATGACTATCCTTCAAATATTGAGAAAGCTGACCTTTCCCACTTTTTCTCTCCTGGCTTCTTGTTTGTAGGTTAAATATACTCTAATTTCTTTAATTATTCTTCATATAACACAGTTTCCAGACTCTACATCTTTTAAATTAATACTTGGTGAAATTTTCTAGTTGTTTTTTAAGATTAATTAGAAATAAATAACAGGCATAATGAAGATCTTTAATGCCCCTTGATTAGGAAGCAGACATCAACCAGTCTTTACCCATTCTGGGGCCTCACACTGATTTAATCTGGATCACGATGGCATGTTACAAACTACACTGGTGTCTCAGATTACATTTTTGCTTCCATTTTCTCTCAGCGACATTATGAGTTCTCATTTGTCACATAGTACTGTAGTGGGCAAGGTTAACATATACCTTTTAGCCAAATGCAGAAGTCATAATATTGACACAGGGCCACAATATTAAAAAAGCAAAACAAAACCTATTAATTATGTGACAGGCACTTTGTGAACTTTATCTCATTTAATCATCATAACAACTTGGTGAAATGTTTGCCATTTCATAATTGGAGCCACTGGGTCTTGGAGGTTAAATGGCTTGCTCAAGGTCATACAACTGTTAGGAGGAGCCAGGATTTGTCCTCTGACCGCTTTGATTCTAAGGACTTGGTTCATAACCCTTCTGCTTAGCACCTCTCTAAGAGCTCTCTGATCAATTAAAGGTCAGGGAACTGCTTCGTGGGTTTTCTGTTGGGCTGCTCAGATATTAGAGTTCCCGTGTAAGGGTGAAGTTAGCTGGCAGATTTAGGCCATGCCTCATGGGTATTACACCTTGATGGAGATACTATGGTTTTTTGCCTAGGTCTCAGTTTTTCCCTTTTGGTATCTCATTTTTATTATTTTGTCAGGGTGAACAGACTTTGTAGGATAGAATCTCTCTAACGTAATATAGGAGAGTGATTTATAAGCCACAGTGCCCATTTACAATGGGAAACAACTGATTTTAAAATCAGGAACATTTCTTTAACAAGGTATTCCCTTTCTGTGGGGCCAGTCACTCAGAAGGACAAATAATAATTCAGAAGGTTGCTTGGTGAGCATAGGATTTACAGCAAAGAGATTAGGTTTTGCCCAAGGGAAGCCTCCTCAGGCTAGTATAACTTGGAGCTAATCCTTCTCTGCCCTATAGTTATTTCTGCCTAAATTACTGGAATCCATCTTCTAGAATCACAACATAATTTTCTTTGGTCACTGCTAGACTCAGACACACTAACAGTCTAACCTCCCAATTCTCCTTAGGCAATATTTCTCTTTTGGAAATGTCTATTATCAAAAACATCCCTTGCTACACCTTTCCTGTTATAAAATTCTAAATTATTGTTGATCTTTATTAGTTTATACTGTAGGTTGTCTATTTTTTAATGAAGTTTGGGTTGGACCTTGTATTGGACAAAGGGGTTGAGTCATCTGTTTCACAGCAGCAGGAAGTTTGAGACATTGACCTTAGCTAGAAGGATGGGCCCTAATTAATTACTCTAAGAAAATCACGGTAAAGCCTATTCCCACGTCAGCATTGGTGCTTGTTTTAGAAGGCCAGGCCTAAACTGGTATACCATTTCTTTAGCTAGAGAGATTGGTCTAAGAATCTGTGCATATTTCAATTTGGGCAATGGGACAGGAAGGGAGGTTTGAAAGAGAGGCGCTTCTGGGAAAAACTTTACCATTTTTAAGAGGGAGCCTTAGAAAGAGTAAGAGTGTGAGACCAGAATGGTATGAATTATTTTTCTGCCAATTTAAGAGTGAAGTCTCCGCCGAGGAGGGAAGAACCTAGATGATGCAGGGGAATGGGCTGGAGTCGTATTAGGTCAAGGCCCAAACCCAGCTTACCTCTGGCTTTCACTTATGTGAGCAAATATATCGCCTCATTGTGGTGTCCACTTTGATTTAGGTTTTCAGATATATGCAGCTGGAGGTATACTAATTGAACAATGAATTTTTTCAATTGGGTATACTAATTGAACAATGAATTTCTGCAGATGGTAAAACCTACCCATTACATTTGATTTTTTTGATACTCTCAGTTCAGGGAGCAAGAGCTTTTAAATAGCCATTAAATTATGGGGTCCAATTTGCCTTTTGTGTAATTACTATTGTTACCTATCCAGCCATAGCTTGCATAAATATCAGTGTAACCATTCTCTGTACTCAGGGCAGGAACTGTTCTGCAAGCATACCTGTCTATCAGTCCTCAGAACCATCAGATAGTTACCCGCTCCAAAATTCTGCCCTTGACTTCACCTTGGTGCTAAGGGCTTTTTTGCTTAGCACTGGGGCTACAGACATTGCCTGAAGACTTTAACATTTCTGGATCCCCACATGGGTTGAATTTAGTTGCCTATTGTGTAAAATCCAATCAGAATCACAAATGCTATCAAAGTATAGGCTTTAAATTACATTAAGAGGTTATACCAGAATGTGAATCAATGTTGTGTTCCCTTCATAGAAACAACCAAAATGTCTGCTGAACTGAACAGTGTACTTCATGACCTAATGAACTTGCCTTCTTAAGTGAGCTCCTTATCTTGTTGTGGGCCAGTAACAACAGTTTACAATTTGGCAGCAGGTCTGTAGCCCCCATTTTGAATAGCAATAAATATTGTTCTAACCAAACCATTCAATGCATTTATTCATTCACTTAATAAACATTTACTAAATTAATATGTGGAAGTAATGCAAGAGTAATCTTGGTAGTTAGTTCTAAGAAATCTCCTGCTTTACTGTATGTTCAGCCAGATATTGTGCTTTCCTTTACATTCCTGCTGCTACTGCCTTGATTCAGGGTTCCATTACTTTCTGAAGTGCTGTCATTTCCCAGCTGCCAGTCTTGCCCTCTAGGCCATAACATGCTGTAAGAATATATATTTCTTCTATAGCTTCTGTGTCAATGAAACCTACTGGGGTGGACTCTGCTGAACACACTGCAAATGGATGTTAGTGCCCAGTACTGCAAATGTTCTTGGTTAATGGGCCTTCCACCATTCTCTGCTGAGATGAATGTGTCTGCAACTTGTGTAGTTCCCTTTGTGGCCTCTCTTTATGCCATTTATGTTCTGGAGAAAATATCTAATTCATAATGGTTGACAAATGATAATGCTTAACTGGTAGCAAAGAGACAAAGGAAGAGTGTCTTGTTGGATTTTATAATGCAAGTTCTGTGGTAGTTTGTTCATCTCCAAGAAGTGAGTCAGGGAAGAGAGGCTTTAAAAGGGTGGGCGGATGTTCTTTGACATTAGGAAGGGCATCATAGTTATTATTGCAACTTGGGAGAACTAACCAACAATTGTTATGGAAGAGAGGAGAAAAACTATAGTCAGAAGTATATAATGACCTCAGATACTTTGATGAGAAAGGAAGTGGTGAATCTGAGACCTCATTTCTCAAGAAATGATTCTTCAAGGACCCCTGTGTGAAAATTACATTTTGGCTTAATTTCCACCAATGAATCCCTATGCATAAAAAGGGCATTATTTATTTTATTAGAGATGCATAATACTAATAATTTCTCTGTCTCTGGGGTTTGAAGAGCTGAACCTTAATTTTATTGTGCTATTATTTTAAGTAAGTTTCACTAATGCATCACATTCTTCTCTGGTTTAATTTTGGAACACCATTAAGCAGATTTAAAGTTCTTTTTGATAACTTTTGGAGTCATTATGAACATTGTTTATATTTTATTATTCTATAATGGATGATATCTTTGATGGGCAATTAAGTTATGTGGTGCTGTTTTACCCTTGTATAAACCTCATTTGTGAGAATAGCCTAGAACATTTTAGATAAACAGGAGTAATGAAGGGATAATGATCCTACCAGGTACTTTAATGCCTTATAAAGCTTTAGTAATCAAGTGTTTTCATGCTATAGGAATAGAATATATACTCCAGAAATTTATACTAATAATGTGTATTTAGCATATGATAAATATAGAATTTCAAACTAGTTGGGAAATAATAGATTATTAAAAATAACATTTGAACAATGATTTAATTTTATTAAGACCAAAGAATGTTTAGTCTTTACTTCACATGATTAATCACAGGTGAATTAAGAAGTACTAGAAACATAACATAGTAGAAATAAATATTAATGGAATCTTGGGAGGAGAAGGGTTTTTGAAGCAAGATATTAAAACCTTAAAGGTAAAGATTAATGACTTATCTATATACAAATTTTAAGACTTCTGAATTTTAAACACATTCAAAAACATAAATTAAAAGAGGAATAGTGTGATATACATTAGGATGGCTGCTGCTAAAAAATAGAAAATAAAATAGTTGATGAGGATGTGGATAAATTGGAACCTTTGTGGACTGTTAATGGGAACATAAAATGATGCAGTTGCTGTGAAAAACAGTAGGACAGTTCCTCAAAAAAAAAAAAAAAAAGAATTACCATATGATCCAGCAATTTCACTTCTGCTATATGTCCAAAAGAATTGGAAGCAAGGACTCAAAGAGATCTTTGCACAACCATGTTTACTGCAGCATTATTCACAATAGTCAAGGAGTCGAAGGATCCTAAGTATCTGTTGACAGATGCATGAAAAAAATGCAGTATATCTGTACAATGGAATATTATTTATCCATAAAAAGGGAGGAAATTATGACACATGCTATAACGTGGACGAACATTGAGAACATTATGTTAAGTGAAATAAGCCAGTCACCAAAGCACAAATACTGTATGATCTCACTTGTATGAGAAACCCAGAGTAGTCAAATTTGTAGAGACAGAAAGTAGAATGGTGTTTACCAGGTGCTGAGAAATGAGAAAGGGGGGGTTATTCTTCCATGGGCAGAGAGCTTCTGTTTTGTAAGATGAAAAAAGTTCTGGAGATGAGTGTTGATGATAATTGCATAACAATATGAATGTACTTAATGTCGCCGAACTGTGCACTTAAAAATAGTTAAAATGGTAAATTTTATGTTATGTGTATTATTTACCAAAATTTAAAAATTAATACTAGGAAGATAAGTAACCATGATTAGTGCTAACAATGCTGCAGAGTCAGACACACCTGTGTTTTGTCCCTATTCTTTTTTCTTTTATTAGCTCAGTGACATTAGGCAAGTTTGTTAAACTGTCAGTGCCAATTTTTTTTCATCATATAGTTATTTTGAGGACTCAATGAAATAATTCTTATAAAATGGTTTTACAGTGCAAGGAATATAACTGATCAATAACTGCTACCTACTATTATATTAATAGCAAATGTTGAACGTATAGATTTATAAACATGATAAATAACTCTAATAAATCAATGAGAAAATTATAAAATCCCCAGAGTTTGTGGACAAAGAACACGTTAGGCATTTCTGATTTCAAGAAATGAGGACATAGTATTTAGGGACATTTTAAAGAATTAATTAAAGAGAGTCTCAGAGAAATCCAAGAAAAGGATATTAGCACAAGATTAGAAATAGATCTAAGGTAGTTCTAGGGATTCTCACAGTAGAATCTTCATTTATCTCTTCTTGTTTAATCTGTGTCTCTTCTAATAAATCATTGCCCCACTCTATTTCATCAACATCATAGCTCTTGCTTATCTTGGCTTGCACTTCCTTATATCTTTGATTTCTTCATGACTTCAGCTTGCTCTTGGCCCCTCATGGATGTTATTTAGAGCATCTTTTCAGCTTCATTTCTCACTGCTAACAGCCTGATTTTTCTCCGTTTATCCAAATCAAATTATTAGAAATGGAATCTGATTGGAACGTCCCTTGTGTGTGTGTGTTTTCAAGAATCTTATTGGGTGTTTCTTTGTTTGTAGCAAATCTTTTGGTACCAGGTTGTCTTGAAGCTCACTTCTCAGCTGAATTTTGGCTGCATTTATATCATGTGACCAGCTCTAGTCCAGTCAGTTGTGGTCTGGGTGGTAGATTTCTGTGGGAACAAAACTGATCATCTAAGGCTGCCTTGACTGAAGGGGCCATTTTTTTCTAAATTTTTTTTAATTAATCACTTTTATAAGGAACAGATTGTTGGATTTTTCTGGTTGAAGATAGACTTCTTCAGTTTTTATGTCTGTTTTTAATAGTTCATCTCTATTCCTATCACCTTGTTCACGAGCTGCTAATATATGAGTATTTTCAAACTTTTGTCTATAAATCAGAATAGGACAGAAACACAGTAGGAAGATAAGATAGCCAAGTTTTTAAGTTTGACTTGAAGAGAAAAATAAGTCACTGAACTCTGTTTTGAGAGTTACTTTTATTATCATTATTGTTATTATTGGAATGAACACATAATTTTGGTGCACAGGCTTTTTGGATCACTTCAGGTTTGTTGTGGCTTCTGGGAAGGTGAGGTGGCTAATGTCTAACTACCAGGTTCAGTACAAATTTTTTGTACATTTGAGCACCTTTGTTCATAGTATGTCACAGTATGTGACACCTTTGTTCACAGTATGTCACATTCTTTTATGTACTTATGTTCTTTTTTCTTCACAGTGCCTTTCCTACAAAATGTTTCCTTTTCAGTCAAATTTTCTTGTTATATTTTGGTTAAGGGAGGTGGTGCTCTTTGCAGAGAAAACAATGAAAGCAATATAAAACTTTACAGTATCAAACTAAGACGATCTTTTTATGCAAATACTACCTCGTAGTTTTTAACCATCTGTTTTTAATTGTGCTTGCAGGAAATTATCCTTATATTCTAAGAGACACTCTGTGAATGTTTGTGTACATGCAGGAGAACCCAAGAAAGTAGAGATCCACATCATATCTGTCAAATTAGTCAAAAGAAAAATTTAACTTACATGCATGCAAGATGGAACTAAGTTGAAAAGAAGGAGATAAATTTTTTGAGTGGTAAAAACTGTCAAAAGTTTTGTCTGGAGAACCACATATATACATATCATGCAGTAAGACACAGTTACATCCATAGACATAAACTATTTCTATTTCTTCTTGTTTTCGCGTGAATTAGGCTCTGTTTTATTTCCAGGACTCCCAGAGATGTTGAAGGAAGATAACACAAAGATGGACAAGGCACATCATCTGTCTTATTCGTACTTGGGGAAGTCAATATATTTTTAATGTAAAAAGAGGTTGCAACTTAGTGATGAAGCCAGTATGGTTTGCAAAGGTAGATGCTTGCTGAACAATCACAGATGAGTCTTAATTCTTGGAGTGTTGGTACAAGGTGGGTAGGACATGGGAACAACAGCCAATAGAATTTCTGGAGCACACATCAAGTACAGAATAATGAAAAGGATGTAGAACTAGTTCCAACTTTGGGGCATATGACTTATGTCTAGTATGGCAGATTTACAGATTAACAGATAAATATCATTAGGATTGTTGATTTGACTGCAGAGAAGAATAACTAAACCTCTGTCCAAATGGGAATTTGTTCTGCTTTTTCTCTCTTCTAACTCAGTTAAATCACATGGAAAGGACCTTGGAGGTCCTTTCTTGAATTTAAAAAATTAAGAAACAGAGGCTCAGAGAAGTTAAAGAAGTTGCTCTAGATCACCCAGCTAAAGAATGGTTGATTCTGAATAGGAAATCAGATCTATGGTGCAATGTGATTTGAATTTACTGCACAGGGCTTGCCCTATGTTGTGCTTTCAAAAATAGGAGTTCACTTCACATTGCATTACTAAAATAACTGTCAAAGTTTGTTATTTATTTCTTGAGACTTAAAATGGTAATTTTGTATTGGGTAGCATTGATGGTCCTTTTCATATATATAGAGAGAACTCATGACTGAATCTTCTTCCTGGATGTTTTATAAGGTGATCAGAGATTATTAATGGGCATATTGTGGGTCCAATAACCTGCTTTGTGCCAGGGTGCAAGGATGAAACGTGTCTGTGTAATTTCTGTGTGTTGGTAATGAGTCTAGACTGTGAGCTAAAAAATCTGGATTATGGTCCCACCTTGCTTAATTAGCTCTTGTATTTTGAGTCTTGATTTTTTCATCTCACTAAAGAAGTCTTCAGTTAAATAATCTCCAACATCCTTACAAGCCAAATATCATAATATTCTAAATTAGGAAAAATTTAGAGAAATTTCTATCTTCACTTATCACAGCGCAGCTAGGGCTTGAAAAAGTCTATGTGTACTTTGTCACAATTCACTAAACAATCACCCAACTCTTAAGTTTACACTGGCTTTGGATTTTCTTACTCACAAAGTTGTCTAACTTAAACTGTCAAGTAGTAACAGTGAGTACATCTATATTTATATGCAATCACACTGAACTCCTGATTCCACTAACAAAAGTGCTCAAACTCTCATGCTGTCTGCTTTTGCACATGGTGTTTTCCCTGTCTATCATCACTTCACCCCATCTTGTTCTTGGTCTAGCAAATTCTTAGTCATCCTTTAAGATCCAACTCAGATGTCCCTGCTAGTGAAACTTTCCATAACACCTAGGTTGTCAGTCAAACCAATACTTATTATTCACCTGCTATGTGCAAAGCATTCTGTCAGTAGCTGAGAATGATGCCTCACCAGCTCTCCTAATTTACTGGTAGTGAGAAAGATTAACATCAAGTAAAAATTAAAAAGAAATAATAATTACAAGAATGAAATGTTACATGAGGGAAAAGCACTGAATGCTCTTGGAGGGTTTACTGGAGGAAAACTAAATTCAGGCAGAATTAGCGGCTCTTCCCTGGGTTCCGACAATACTTTGTTTCATGTCTACCATGGCACTAGTTACACTGCATTCTTATAGTAATTATAGGCTTATATATCTTCCTCTGCTTCTAGATCTGTGTTGTCCATTATGTTAGCCACCAGCTGTTTAAATTTAAAATAATTAAAATAAAATAAAATAAAATAAAATAAAATAAAATAAAGATACAGTTCCTTTGTCACACTAGTCATATTTCAAGTGCTCAGTAGCAACACGTTGCTAGCGGTTTCCATACTGGACAGTGCAGACAGAACATTTCCATTATTGTAGAAAGTTCTGTTGAGCAGTGCTGCTCTAGTCTGTGAATTCCTCAATGTCAAAAATTGTGTTTCATTTCTCTTTGTATCCCTAGGACCTGTATATAGCATGGGCTCAATAGTGATTGATTGATTTATTCATTTACTTACTCAGATATGTTTGTGTATATGCCTGTTATATGCCAAGTACAATTCTAGGTGCTGGAGTTAAAGCAGTAAACATAAAATAGTTCCTGATTTCATGGAGCTTACTTTTCAGCGGGGTTGAGGGAAATTGGATATTCAACAAATCAACAAGTACAATGTGTATAATGTGTCAGATGGAGATGAGTATTATGGAAAAAATAAAACAGGTTAAGTTAGGTAAGAAATAGCAGGACAAAGGGTGAGGGGGGGATGGGTAACCTTTTTTATGTCAGGTTGACCGGAAAGCCTCCCTGAGGGAAAATAATGCAGAAGGCACAGCATCACGATGATCCTGAGGCAGGAGTATATTTGGCTTATTCCAGGAACCACAAGAATGCTGTTCCTGCAGCTGAGTGAGGACCACAGAGAGTCACAGGAATGAGGACCATGTGTGGCAGAGGAAGAGGCAAGACCTTTAGCTTTTACTTTGAGGAAGATGCGAATTGTTGAGCAGAGGAGTGAAAAGGTTGTGCTGATGTTCTAAATGTGATCAGTCTGGCTGCTGCATTGAGAATAGACTGAAGGAGATTAGACAAAGCCAGAGATTAGTCAGAGGCCCTTAGACAATAGAAAATAGTGACTTGAATGGGATGGTAACTGTGAAGGTGGTGAGAAGTGTTCATATTTTGATTGCAGCACAGGTAGGATATGCCGATGGATTGAATGGAAAGTGTCATGGAAGGAGAAGAGTCAAGGATGACTGTAACATTTGGACCTGAGCAAGTAGGAAGAATGGACTTTGCATTAACTGAAGTGAAGAAGATTCTGGAAATTGCAGATGAGTGGGAAAATCAGGAATTTGGACACACTAAGTTGAAACATCTGTTGGGCATGAATTAGATATTTGTGTCTGAAGTCCAGGGGAGAGAGATCTAACTAGAGATATAAATGCTAGTTGACTGAGTGACTGATTGAATGAGTGATGGAGCCATTATCTTAAAATAGCAATTCAGAATGTGAAGCTATAGAACTTAGCCTTGGGAGAGAGACAAGATGGCAGAGGAGTGAATAGAAGCCCCACTAACCTCCTCCTAGGACCAATCTGGAATTACAACTAAATTGTGGAAAAATAACCCAGGACAAACAACTGAACAATAGTGAGAGAGAAGCCTTATAACCTCAGACAGACAGAAGAATCAGCTTCAGCACAACCTGACTGGTAAAGAGTGCAGTGGAGACTCAAGAAGGCTGTCTGGGTGCCCACAGGCAGCAGCACTGGAGGGATAATTAAGCAACTGGCTGGATCCCCCTGAGAAGTGTGGGATGCAAACCCTAAGCTGGGATCCCCAGCCTAGAGCACCAGAGCCCAAAAAGTACACAGATAACAACCAGTGGCAAAAAGCAGCAGGGTTGATCTCTGCCAGAGATGGATGGCTGGAGACGCAAAGAGCCATTTAAAGGGCTAATGCACAAATTTTCATTTGCAGCCACTTACCCAGGGCTCAGGCAAAGGTGAGGATAGGGTGGGTTGGAGACGCCTGAGGAAAGACTGGGTA
>PVKM010005525.1:0-47521 GCA_004027735.1 Carollia perspicillata
TTGTATTTCATTGGGTTATTATGAATAATAATAACCCAAGAAACCCAAGATGTGCCTCCATCTTGACTGATATATAATGATAACTGATACATAAAGTGCCTGATATATAAACTTTCTCGAATCTATATGATCAGGCTTACAATGAACACACCCATTGCCAACCTCTAATACACTGTTTTAAGGGGAGATCCAGGGCAATGTGTGGTTTTGTGGTTGCAGAGCATGGTGGCCAAGAGTGTGGCAGGCACCGGCTTGAATCCGGACCCTCCTTGGGTGATGAGAACAAGGCACTTGAACTGAGCCTGCCATTGGAATGGGAGCAGTATTTTCCTCATGGCTGTGGGTTGTTGGGAGGATCAAATGCCTGGTAGAATGGTTCTGGATAGTAAGAGCTCTGTAATGATAACTGGTATCAACATGTACGGAGGCAGATTTGAAATGCTGCTTCCACAGAACCGGCCACTCTGTTCATTTCAGTCTCCCTTAAATATTACCCAGATAGAAAGGAAACCTTGCTCTGTCTCCTTCAGGTGGACAATTAAATCCGTTGCTTCTCTACTAGCTACTCATGTGTCCATTGCATCACATTTTTTTGTGAATATCCATCCTCAGGCCTGTTATTTCCAGTGAACAATCAGCCGCTCAGTGACAAGGACCTATGTGTTCTTTTAGGTCTCATAGCATTGGGCCCAAACTTCATTGGCAAATATGCATAAAATAACTGCTGATTTAATATAGTTATTGTGAATAGAAGCAAGATATTTATTCTTTGAATATTTTCTCCTAAAAGTGTGTTCTTAAACTGTGATATGCCTGAGCTGGCAGATGTTTAAGAAATTAATTGTGTTTGTGGCTTTTTCCAGAAAAGGGTCCAAAGTTTTAGCAACAACCCAGGGCAACCTGTTGCCCTAAATAGTTTGAGAACCGTTACTATAGAATTTCCTTTCATTTTGTCTATGAACCATTAATATAGACGTTTCTTATATTTCCAAACATTATTGAATTTTCAACCTGATAATTGCCCCATAGTACTTGGACCTTAGACTTTTCCCTTCTTTTTCCCTTCTTCAGTTTTGTGCACTACCTGCTGCCTAGAGAACGTCAGCTCCTGCCGTGACCACTGCAGATGCAGTGTCTGCCCGTGAGACTAAAGTGTGGTCAGTCGGATTCCTGTAACCCATCGTTTGCCTGACTTAGGAAGCAGATGCTATCTGCGGTCTCCCCTCCCCTCCACCTCCCCTCGTAAGAAAGGAGTGGCTTAGTCAAAAGGCAGGTCCGTTTTGCTCAGTGAAATAAGCCAGTCAGAGAGAGACAAATATTATATGGTTTCACTCATATGCGGAATCTGATGAATAAACTGAACTGACAATACAGAGACAGACTCATAGAGAGCAGGATGACAGCTAAGGTAGGGGAGGGCAGGGGATGGAGGGATTGAGCAAAAAGAAAAAAGGACTCATGGGCATGGTCGACAGTGTGGTGATTACAGGGGAGAGGG
Source organism: Carollia perspicillata (assembly GCA_004027735.1). NCBI lineage: Eukaryota > Metazoa > Chordata > Mammalia > Chiroptera > Phyllostomidae > Carollia > Carollia perspicillata. Next base: position 1,499 of record PVKM010005525.1, read on the forward strand.
GGGTAAGGGGACTAAATGGTAATGGAAAAATACAATAAAAATTTAACTTTGGAAAAAAAGGAGCGGCAAGTGAAGCAAGTAGGAAAACGAAAGTTTAAGTGGTTTCTAGCATGCATGGTATTTTAGTTATTTTTCTATTTAGATTCATTTAGTGTTTAATCAGCTCTTTAAACCTGTAGGAAAATGGAAAAATGATCTTTTTTTCAATGATCAATATATGATTTTTATTAATTATGTTGTATTCACGAGAGTGAAGACTAGGTTGCTGTAATGAAGACACCCAAAAGACAATGGTTCAGGAAAATAGAAATTTATTTTGTGTCTCCTAATGGCACATAGGAGGAAGGATTTCCTGTTTATGGATGTCATGCCCTGGACAGTAGGGCAGCGCTGACATCTTCAATTTGTAGCTTCCAAGGGTGTCCATCTTCTCATTCTCAATTTCAGCTAGCAAAAAGAAAAGCGAGAAGCCATCCCAGAAGACATAGTGTACCTGAGCCCGCTGTCCATCCAGACACACCCCATCCCTCTCAAAGAAGCGGAACAGATTTAGTTGACAAATAACAGTCTCTGTTGGATGTGCATGATTAGGATGTGCACACATGCATCCAAATTGGGCAAAAACAACTGCTCTGGGGACCTGATGCATAGATTCTTTGTCTTCCTGCCTTCTGTAGGTATTCAGTAACCGTGAGTACTATAAACTCAAAATAGTCTTATTGCACAAGAAGAATGTGAAAGCCAGTTAAGGAAATTAACAGGACATAGGTTTGGGTTTTGGCAAGATAGACAAAAGAAGATGATCTTTACCCAGAGATAAGTCAGCCCATTCGAACAAGATAGATGATCATGGGAGATCCAGGCACAAGGTCATGGAGAGGATAAGCAAGGGCTCTGACAGCAAGCGGTAGGCATGGAGTGGAAGGCTGAAGGCCCATCTCTGAGACACCTGCACAATCTGGAAAGATCAGGCAGGAAGCTGGAGCTGCGAGTCTGCACAACAGGCAGAAACTTCATTCTAGAGAATAGTCCACAGCTGCTAGAACACTGAAAAATGACCACAAATAATCAAGCCAGAGTCCATTCACTGCAATGAGGATAAAAAGAGAGAACTAGATCAGCTCTAAAGAAGGTTAATGCATGATGGCCCAACTAAGCACAGAGGGTGTTGTCAGTTATTATTCTTAGGGGCTTAATAAGGCCCCACAGGGTAAGGTAAGTTCAACCTACAGGTGTCCCAAAATAAACCCAGCTGCACTGGAGGACTTGCCAACGGTCGAGGAGATAGGCCATCTTAACTTCTTTTTTAAAAAAATTATTTTATTATTGTTCGATTATGCTTGTCTGCACTTTCCCCTCACCGCTCGTCTTAACTTCCTGAATAAAACTATAATTTCTGGGTGATTTGAAGAGTGAATGGTTGCCTTTAAAGGTAGGAGTATAAGTCAGGAAAAGAATCAAAGTTAAAAAAGACATTTAAGCAGCACACGGTGCTGGAACAACTGGACAATCACATGCATAAAAAGTGAATCTAGAAACAGTCTTTACACCCTTAATAAAACTTAGCACAAAATGGGTCACAGACCCAGAAGTGAAACATAAAACTGGGAAACTCCTAGAAGATAACATAGGAGAAAATACTGATGACCTTGGGTATGGAGATGATGTTTTAGGCACAACATCAAAGGCATAAGCCATAAAAGAAAGAATTGTTAAACTGGACTTCATTAAAACTAAAATCTGTGCTCTGTGAAAAATAGTCTCAGGAGAATGAGAAGACAAGCCACAGATTCAGAAAAAAATATTTGCAAAAGGCATGTCTGGTAAAGGACTATTATTGAACATATACAGAAAATGCTTAAAACTAAATTTAAAAAGTTAAAAAAAACTAATTAAAATATGGTCCTAAGGCCTGAACAGAAACCTCACCAAACAAGATATACGGATAGAAAATAAGCATATGCAAAGATGTTCCACATCATATGTCAACCAGGAAATGCAAATTTAAAACACTGGCAGGACCCCACTACACACCCAGTGGAATGCCCCAAATCTAAAATACTGACCACATGACGTGCTGGTAGGGGTGTGGAGAGCGGGAACTCTCATTAATTGCTGTGGGGAATGAAAAGTAGTGAGGCTACTTTGGAACTCAGTTGGTAAAAGTATGTTTACAAATATAAAAATACTTTCACCATATGATCCAGCAATTGTGCTCCTTGGTATTGACCCAGAGGAACTGAAATCTTATGTCTACACACAGATCTGCCATTGAGATTTTGGAAAGTTGTCTACACAGCAATCATAGCTAGTACACAGCTGGATGGTGCATGTTCAGTGATTCCCAAGCAGGGCCCAGTGAGGAGCTTATCAAAAAGGTGCCGAGGCAAAGGTGGCTGGTGGCCCCCAAATCCGTGACTGTCTCCTCTGGGCATGACTGTTGCTGGACGCAGTCATCACTGCAGACATGACCACTGCAGCCCCACTTCCACCCCTTCACTCACACGCAGGGCCACGTGACTAGCGCTCACCATGGGAACACGTGTGCGAGCGGTGGCCACAGATGTGCCGACTCCACCCTCTCTGCTAGGCTGGATCCCTGGATGAGTGAAGGACAGGGATGACTTGCTCAGAGGGAACAGAAACATTTGTTCTCGATTATTATGAGAGAACATCTGTTCTGGACATGAAATAAACTTTTAATGAGTTAAGCCACTAACATGTTAGGGTTTGCAGTCTTGTGTTTTAGCAGTTAGCATTGCTCTAAATAATACAGGGATACAGGAGCCTGGCTTGAAGAACTGAAATGAGACACACTTTGCATGGCCAGTGGCCCACATAGAGCAATGTCTAAAGGCTGAAATCAAAGGCATTCATATTTCAGAGCAATACCCTGATTCTCCCAGGTAGGTGTGGCCTCAAGCGTAAGGCAAAGAGAGAGGATAGTGAGACATGGATTAGAGTTGAGGAATTTCACTAAGTCCAGCATCGCCACATCATCAGGAGGGAGAGGGGAAAAGGCAGTGTGAACTTCTTGTTTTCATCTCTATTGGCTTGTGAAGTATAGGAGAATGTGGATGGGCAGTTTGGGCAAATGTTGCTCTATTTTAGCAGGATTCGCCGTATCTTAGACTGTTTCTGGAAGATCTTAACATCGAGGCTTTTAACTTAGAGTTCAAATGTAGCTTCAGAAGTATTTAATGGTTTAACCTTTTCCACAAGATTTCAATGTTTACCCACGCTATGCTTTTCTGGAGTTGGTGACCCCTTAAAAGTTTAAGGACTATTTCTCTAAAATGACTTTGGTCATATTACTGGGGCATTTTGATTTAATTTTGTTCTTGCCAATTTGCCTCCTTAAAAGTCTTCCGTAACAGTTGTTACCAAAGTGGAGTTTTATAAAAGCCAGATGAAGAATGTGGTTTTAAAAGAGTGTTTGAACAATGTGTCTGAACAGGGCTCGTTCTGTCTGTCTCTATGTTGCTTTCTTAGATTATAAACTTGATTAAAACAGAACCCATGTCTTTCTTGGGAACCTTCTTTTATCAGAATACTCAAAACCAGGTCCCAGAGAGGAGGGAGCATACAAAATGTGATTGGTTCCTGCTGATGAAATGTCTAATCAAGTTCACCTAGGAGTCAATAGAAATAGTAAAAAGAGGAATTGCATTTCCCCTTCCGCTAAAGTTAATACATTTTGACAGATGTAATTCTTTTATCTATAGGAAGGCACAATGACACATGAGAGGAGCGAATTGATAAGGTGTTCTTTATTGACTTAAACAGCAAGCCAATCTAATGTGTGGATGGACTGCACATAGGAGGTGGAAGTGAATGTGATGATTCTTTCATCCCCCTATCCTGTGGCCTATTTAAACGGAGGGCCGGATATGATCATTTAAGTCTTCTGCCCGTGTTATACCTAAATGAGGCTGTTTTTATCCTAGAATTTGCTCCACTGTCCTGAACATCTTCCTTTTGGCCCAACACGGCCTAAGGAAACCCAGAACAAAAAAGTCCATTAGTGTGATTTTACTACCAGATTAATTAAAGTCTCCTTTCTTCTCTACTGATTTCATGACAATCCGAAGATGACTATCAGATGAACAATATAATAATTAACCAATATTATTACTTCAAGCATTTTTTTTGGCCAGTTCATTACTTCCTTTTTATATTATTGTTGATTCTATTACAGTGGCCCCCATTTTCCCCTCTTTGCAAGTACTTCAAGGGTTCTTAAAGAGAAGATGATAAAAAGGGAGGTACAATCTGGGGTGGGAATTTTAACTAAAAATCTATGAAAACAAATTAGTTACTAATCCTTTTTTTATTAGTGGATTACGTAAAAGGTAGCTGTTTTATAAATGAAACAGTTCTGCTCCTCGCCGTTTGGGAGAATGCATTCTGTTCAGCTGCTTGGCTCAGAGGCGCGAGAGCCTTAGGGAGACCACGGAGAGCTGCACTTGAGCTCTGATCTCTGCACTTGAGCTCTGAACCTAGTGCATGGTTCCAGACGTCAGCGACAAGAATTCAGGTTAAACATGCTGCCAGTGGCTCTCTAGGAATTTACTTGTAAAACCTGACATGCAGGAGGCAGAGAAGGGGGAATGGAGAGACTAGGATGATTTTTTTTAGTTTTTTATTTTGTTTTGTTTGTATAATCTGTCTCATGCCAGTGACTAGGTTTGACAATGGAAAGAGAGAGAGCGTGATTGCCCGGAGGCTTCACGGAGCACAGGGCACCAGCAGCTCAGCTCTGCAGTGCGGGCACCACATGCAACACAGCTGGACAGAAACACGTCTTCTCATTTCTAAGGCGACTATGTCGCCGTGATTCAGGCAGTGCAGAGAGGACCGAAGAGGAGACGGGGCCTCTTGGCATCTTGCCTTTCTGCAGTTTGGGGATGCTCTGGGAGACAGTATCTCTGGCCAGGGAGCAAGCAGTGTGCCCAGTCACTTCCAGCCACATCCTGGCAAGGTACATTTTTCAGGGGATGCAGTAGAGGTCCAAAAGATGGCTGGTTCCAAAACACAGGAGGGGCTGTCTCCAAAGCATGTGTGAAACACCACATGGAGCAGGGGAAGCAAGGGCACAGTCTCAGGCCATAACCCTCACAGAGCGCCCCTGAGGCCTTGGAAAGCGTGCTGCCTTGAGGCTGGGAAGCTGGGCTCTGAGACGGCCTCCCTGGACTCAGCCATGGTCAGGGGCATCCTGGCACTCAGTGAGCAGGCAAAGCAGCTACGCAAGGCCAAGGACAATCTTCTGAGGAAAGTTGCAGGTGTGAGTGCTCTAAGCCCTCAGAAAGTGGGGGAGGGCATGCAGAAATCATACAGGGACTTGAGGGGACCCCAGAATCTGGCAGGGAGCCCCACCAGCATTCGCTATACCATGCCACCCAGAAATTTGTTTCATTTATATAAGATACATTATAACCGAAACACATTATGATACAGGAAACGTTTGTAACTTGAGGATTTAGGACTCTTGCCCTGAACATCTGTCCAGGATGCTGCCTTCTTCCTGCAGTAACTATGCTGGAGCTTTGACAGCATGGACTAGTGAGTTTCGTTCTTGTTTATATTACTATATTATTTAATATTATCTTGAATGTAAACTATTTTAATATCCATCTACTTCTGTCTGTCACCCCCACTCTGCAGCACGAGCAATTTGAGCTTTGCATTTTCCTCTTATCTTGTCAGAAGAGAGCCTGCTTTGTCCTGTTTTCCCCACAGGGCCAGCTTTCCTGAAATAAATTCCTGTTTCTCCTTTTTGGAAAATTGGGCAGCCCATCGCTGACTGCCTGGCCCATTGCTTTCCTGAACTCTAATAGAGATTGTTACCTAGCTCATCAAGCTGTATTTCTGTCCCAAGCAGAAGGTGACACAGTGAGGCCTTCTTCGGTAACCTAGTGTGTAAGAGAGAGGGAAAAACTGAAGGCTTTGAAGCTGCAAGTTCATCATGGATGACCCTACAGGGCGGCCGTGGTTGCAGGCATTGCGGTCTGTGGGCTGCTCCGCCGGCAGGGCCGCCCAGTGCAGTGCGGCATGGTGACAGAGCTCAGCGCGCTCTGGGCCAGCGCCAGGGAGGAAAGGCCAGTGCAATAGTGAACATAATTTCGCTGAGTGACCCTGACTGCCTGGTGCAGAGCCACATTCCTCTCAAGGTGAGCCTGGCTTTTCCCTGGCTCCGTTTCCACATGGGCAGAGAGGGTGTTTTCCATCTTGGCCAGACTATTCTTAGGCCTGATTCAAAGGGGACATACGAGGTCACAGAAAGTAGGTTTGGATGCAGGATGCTCATTGGAATTCTAAATCTGTCCCTGGCTCTAGGACATTATCATTGAGATATGCCAGGCCTCAGCTTACCCACTTTATAGTGTAGTTTATATTCTTCTATGGAAACAACCGGCTTAGAACATTCCATGTATTACACACTGCACACCTGTTTGTGTAGAGACACCCCTATGCGGCTGGCTGGAGACGGGGAATAATCTGACTAGCAGAAATGAGAAACCCTAGCTCCCTTTGGTGCTAGTGCCAGCCCTTTAAGTTTCCCTCTGTCGCTTTCTGTCCTTCACCCTGTTTCCCTCCTCCTGAGCCACACTGTTTTTGTCCCGAAGGCTGAATCCATTTTCACTTTCTTATTTTCATTTAGTTTCGTTTGTTTGTTTGTTTTTATGTGTAAGATATCTAAGGTGTACTTTCTGTTAAAGCATAGAGAAGTGAATTTCTCCCTCAAAATCATTTCAGTCATCACTAAAAGTTCAGATTCTCAGCACATACTATTAGGACAGTTTGATAATAAAAGTCAAGGCAAGTTTACTAGAAATGAATACAATTAAATAAAGTGTTGGGACTTGGAGTAGTCCCATTCAGTTACCTTGAAATCCTAATTTGGTAGCACACTTTAAATCTATGCCGTGACAGATAGATGAGACAGGACTGTATTGGAATTAAAACGTCTGCTGTTGATTTAGAAAAAGTGGAATTTTGAAAAATACTAGCATTAGGAGAAAATAGAGATACATAGCCAAGAAGTAGACGTCAAGGGAAGATTAAGAGGGTGTATTGAAGGAAGCAATGTCTTTGTCCAGAGACACAGCCAAGAAGACTTAAGTTTGCATACTTCAGAGGCACCAGGGAGGTGGGCACTCTCCGTAGCACTTTGGCAGGAATACTTTGGGTAGCAAACATCAGTGTCGAGCCCTTCATTGTCAGCAAGACAGCCAACTGGAAGGATAGCGGAGAAATCCTGGGAAAGCTGGGACAGTTTGTGACGAACTTCAAAGAAATTGAGAAGGTCCCACTTAGTTGATATTTCAGGCTAGCCTGATATTTAAGCTCTAATTTCATTTACAGGTGACCTTTCTAAACAAATAAACAAAAATGAACAAAATAAATCCTTATATACTTTTGATTTTGATAGGGCTCCAGGAACTAATTTTATTACTGTCTTTGGTAGCTATATGTAGTTAGAGTTTTTCTTGAAGTTAATATTCATTCACCATGTAATACTCATAAATGTAATATGGAAATTCCAATAAACTGTAGCTATTAAAAATAATTTAGTAAACACTCAGCAGATGCAACTTGCTTATGCCAAGGCCATTTTTCTCCATCCCCTGACCACAGTTCGGTTTTGGCAGCCACTTTCTCTTCATTTTATTCAGAGCCAAGGTTGAGAAAGATGCTGTGATTGGTCTAAGACAGTGCAGTTCTGGCGGTGGGTCCCATCCAGTCACCGATGATAAAATCAAATTGGTGGGCTACATATCCCTTTCAAATAATACAGAATAGAAAATTTCTGAATGTTTTTTTCTAGATCAAGGATAAGAAAAATATTTTATTAACAATTATGTATACTCATGTACCTCGCCTTGATGTACACACGTATTTTCATTGTGGGTCACCATCAAAAGGTTTGTAAAACCTTTGGTGTGAACCAATCATCATGGTGCTGTTTTCTCTGTGGTTGTTTCTTTATGGACTTTTCAGTGGAATTTTGAGCAATGAGCTTGGAGGGGAAGTTTCCTACATTCTGTCTAGAAAGGTTTGTTCTTGAATTGCAGCAATCATAAGGTAGGAGACAATCCCATTTTTCCCTGGTCATGGTAACCCAGAAGGGCTGCAGCATCTTGCAAACCTGAGATGACCTGGCCCGTGGAAGAGCCAATGTCCTGACCATAACAAAGCTGAAAGATAACACGCACCTGGCTTGTTAATGATGGTGTTAAGCTGCTGAGTAACCTCCAGTGCTTCCTTTCCTCTGAACTTCATGAGGCGAGATAACACAGCTTTGTGATTCAGCCACGGGCTTTCGGATATTAATTTTTAGCAGCTGAGTGAATCCTGAATGATCTGACACATTGGTGCAAACATGAAAACTATGACTAGTTTATTCAATAAATTATGTAACGAGTGACTATTATGTATGAGGTCCTAAGTGCTGAGCATGTAGCTATGAAGGAGATGAATAAGACCTGTGCCCTTGATAGTTTATATACCGGTGATGTAGACAAGTAATAAATTATGAAACAAATAAATGCACATAGATTATGATTAATCCTCTGAAGGGAATACATAGAATGACATGATGGAGTGATTTATTGGGTTACATGCTTCTTTCAACAGAATGATAATGTTTTTGAGGAGGAAGAAGCATTGGAACTTAAAAGAGAAATCAGTCATGGGAAGAGTGAGGGAAAGGTCATTCCAAAGAGGGACAATGCAAATTATAGATTGTATTTTTAGGAGCGTGTACTCACATACATTTTCATTTTTTAAACATTTGATCCTGGGAAGTTTGAAACTATGGTGAACCTTTTCTATTGAACCCTTGTTAAGAACTGTAATGAATGTACCCTTCCAGATACTAGGGTTTACTGGGTTACCCCTCACTAGACTGATTATCCTTAACCTTACTAAGTTATCCCTTATTGGAACTGAGTTCTGTTCTCTGAGTAATCAGCTCAGCACCTGAAGGTTGGGAGGGCTCACTGTTGGTTGAATAAATTAACCAACGAATAAAGACTTCAATGAATTATATCCATCTGCTAATGGAAAACTCAAAGTCCCTATAAAAGTTATCTATGTCACCATTGTTCACTGCTGGTAGAGGGTGGAGGGTGTCATCTCACCACAGGCAAGGACCCAAAGGTATGGCTGTGCTATTTCCCCTTATTCATTAGCACTGAAGGGGCCTCATTGCCCCAAAATACTTTAGCCTTTGGTTTTTCCATCCAAAATGTTAATTCATAGATGTCACTGGGTTAGGAGAGATTTTTGGTGATTTATATGAATTTAATTTAATTTTATCTCCATTTCTGATTTTATATCATTACAATGTACCATATACTAGGTCTGTCCAGAAAGTATCCAGCTATGTACTATAAAACATAGAGACATTTATTGAATATACAAGACACGAGAAATGTTCTACACAGGACAGTGACACCTCAGTCCCCTTCACAGTAGGTACCTTGGGACCTCACACAGTTCTCTCAATCTCTGTCAGCTGCCGCATCATATTTTCCTGAGTCTCACTGATGGTCTGAAATCCCTTCCCTGTCAAAGGTGATTTTAGTTTTGGGCTAAAATCACAAGGTGCCAAATCTGGGCTATTGGGGGCTGAGTCACTTGAGTGATTTGATATTTCACCAAAAAAACTGCGTAAGATATGATGCATGAACAGGCACATTGTGGTGATGAAGCTGCCAATCACCAGTTGCCCATAGCTGTGGCTGTTTGTGTTGTATCGCATCTCTCCACTGATGAAGAACATTGAGGTAGTACTGCTTATTAATTGTTTGCCCTGGGGGCATGTAGTTGTGATGGACACCTTCCCAATCAAATAACACAGTTAACATAGTCTTGATCTTGCTTCAACTTTGCTGTACCTTCTTCTTCAGATGTGGAGAACCAGGCAACTTCCATTGAGATGACCTTGCCTTTGTTTCTGGATCATAGCTGTAAACCCACAATTCATCTCCAGTTATGACCTTCTTGAGGAACTCTGGTTCATTGGTAGCAGTTTGGATCGAGTCATTAGCAATTGCAGCACAATGTTCCTTCTGTTCTGGTAGCAGAAGCTGCAGGATGAATTTTGCCATGACATGTTTCACGCCAAGATCCTGCGTCAAAATCTCGGACATGGTAGTTTTTTGAATCTCCAGATCAACTTCTAGTTCTCACACTGTCAGTCACAGATCTTTATTGATTGTAGCCAGTACACGTTCAACATCCTCAGGCATTCTGCTTGTCACAGGCCTTCCAGGACATGGATCACTTGGGTAGATTCTTAAGCATCTGTGAAGTGTTTATACCATACTTTTATTTGTGCTGCATTTATTGCATCATCCCTGAAAGCCTTCTGAATCATCTGAATAGTTTCTGCCGAGGAACATTCAAGGTTAGCAAAAAGTTTGATACAAATTTGTTGCTCTACTCACTTAGTCATTTTGAATGTGATGGCCGCACACTACACATGCTCACTCAATGGCATCTACTGCCTCCACTGACTAGTATAGTGAAGCGTCATTGCTCATGAGTGTGCATTCTACTCCACTCTCTTTGGCTACCAGGTTAAATCGATGTCATGTAAACTGTTCTCATTATATTAATAATGGCTAGACTTCTTCAAGTGTGTGTTAGAGAAGGACCTTGATACCTAATACCTGATAACTACTTCTGAAAACATTTCTCCTGATGTCTACTTCTTGCCCATATCTGAATAATCAGCCACTCCCAGGAGTCTCCATTGTATGTGCCATATATGTAACATGCAATTGTGGATGACAATGAGCAAGTCTGTAGCCTTATATTGGCTTGTATCCTTTAATTACAAAAACCTTTAATGCAAGATGTAGGTTTTATTGTATTTTTCCTCTAGGGTATTTCATGGGCCAAGACATACTGAGGTCTCAATAAATCAAAATGAAAAAAGGGGAAAATCAAATTTCCTGTAGAATCAAATTGTTTTATGTTTATGTTATTCACTGAACTTCACTATATGCTCTGTTCTTTCTCATGTCCATTACTGAAGCAAGTTTCTCTTTTTCTGGCAATCCCTCCTTCAGCATAACCACTGTTCATCACTTAGAATTATCGTACAGTATAGTAGGATTTTAGAGTGGAAGTTTTAATTTTAGCTGTAACATTTATTTACCACATAGCCTTAAGTGAATTTCTTTAAGCTCTCAGTCACAAGATTATGACTTTAGAGAGAATTTTAAAACCTAAATACTTATGAAAGTGAAAGACAATATTAGCTATGTGATCAGATTATTCCATTTCTTCCTGTTGATATTTTATAATTCTCATTGTTACCTTTTATCCCTATCATTCTCCATTTCCTATGCCAAAACTCATGATAAAACTTCTAACAGATGCTATGTCTAAAGTCTCACCTGAGCGAGATTCTTATGCATGGGAAGCTCTGTCCCTCAGCGCTTCCCGAGACCAAATGGATAAATCTAGTAATTTGGGGACTTAACTGGCAGGCTCACCTGGGCAATAGATGAAAGCTGTATTTTCTAACTTGAACTTTATTAATAATGAAGATTATATTTTGCTCTCTTCTTACATTTTTTTCAGATTTTTTTTGGATGTAGGGGTTATTAGTATTATCAAAGATTGTTCGAAGACCTTAACAGGAACTGTCATTTATTGAGTGTTTACTATTTGCCTGGAGTGTTGATACATGTTTTAGATGCATTATCTTTCCATAGGCAATAATTATCTGTAGCACTGCTTAAAAATGATAAGGTTCCCATGCACCAATTCAGACCTATGAAGCAGATTTTCTAAGAGAAACTCAAGAGTCTATCAATTAACATGTTCTCTAAGGGATTTTCATTTTCAGAGAAGGATTGGGAAAACTGACTTATCCTATTTAATAGGCACACTGGAATCAGTCAAAGAAAGTTTCTCATAAGGAAAAGGAATGGAAACGGGCCCAGAACCATAAAAGGACTCAGATTTTCTCCTTCTTGCAAGCGGACAAGTTAACCTCCAGCAGATTCAAGGGTCTGCGCAGAAAACACAAGACTTCCGGATCGGAGACAAAGGGCCTTTTATCACTCACAGAAGTAGAACAGCAAAAGCTTCTGAATTTTCTTCTGCCAGTTCTTTAAGCTCCAATTTGCATACATACAGTGATGCAAAGAGAGCTACCAGATACCTACACAGGCAGGGGGTTAGGTCACAGAAGAACCCTGAGGGCTCTGGGACACATGGTCTCTGTCCTCCCAGGCCGTTGGCTGTACACACATCCTTGAAGAAAGCCTGGAACAAAAGCAGGCAGTGCCTATTCTCTTCGGAAGTGTGGAAACACAAGACCCCCCTGAATAAATGTCTCACAGCGAGCTAGACTCTGGTGCTTCAAGCAAGAAGAAGAACTTAAATATAAGCTCAGAGAGAGGAAAGGATGGAAATTATAAAGACAACAGTATTCAATATTTGAGTTTTGCAGGAAGCTGGACCAGATATGATTCGAGTTTAAGTTCAGTAAATTGAATAATTCATGAATGCATTATTGACGGTTGAATTGGGTTCCTACTACTATGGCTTCCAACAGAGCAAAAGCTACCAGAGAAGTAAGGCCCAGCCTAGCTACCTTAAAAGTCCGTGACCGAAAATGAGGGTCTCTGCACTCGGGTTTGAGAGACAAGCAGGTCTCCGATCGCCTAGCAATTCAGTACAACACACGCAGCATGCCTGAGGCTCAGTCATGTCACACACATTTCAGAAATAAAACGATAAATGGTGTGACAGAATCAGAAAATGAGTAAGGCCAGGAAGAATGGAAAGAGCTCATTGCCATGTTTACCAAGTGAAATGTATTAACTCTTGAAAATAATAACCTTTAAACAACTTACTATAAAAAGCAGAGTCTGTATCTTATAATATTTCCATTTTGTTTTCTAGCTCTGGGACAATACCTGAAATAAAAGTCAATTAGCCTTATCATTGGTTTTTTTTCTATCTAATTCTCTGAAGGCTCTTACTTAGAAACCTAAATGCTTCCAGTTTTTTTTTCACTAGTGACTTTCTTTTTTCATCTCTGTTTACTTCACATTTTCTTATCTTGAAACTACCCTGTGCCAAAAGTATTACAAACCCACGTTAATACATACCATCTGGAACATCGCTCCTAAGAAGAGAATGGAAAATGTGAGGGCTGACGTTTGTAACACCCCTTGCCTCCAGGGAGGCATATGGCATATAGTAGGTCTCTCTAGGTTTAATTTGAATGTCATTTACCCCCCGCCTTTCCACAGGGAAAGGGTCACTCAAACTTAGAGGAGTTTCCCCGGATACTTCAGGAAGTAGTGAGATTTCCACTAGACCTTTGAAGTCGAGGAGTTTCAGACCTGAGGGAGAGCTTTGTCACAATTCATGAAATGGAAAGGGAGCTGGACTGACGGCAGAGAGACACTGCTCAGTCACAAAGGGGGAATGTGGGCAGCATCGATCCAGCACGAGCAAAGGCCTGAATCCTGGGAAGCCAGTCGGGGAAGATACCCTTCGTTGTACTTCTCTTCAAAAAATACGCTTCTCGCAAGGTCTATTAGAAATGCAATTTTATTCCAAAGTAGGGCTTAAGGTTCAAATATAAGCTTGTATTTCCCTAATAATGACAAAAGCAGTAGTATTCAGGGAGCGGTGACATCGATTAAACTTAGTAGCTAGGAAAACATTGTGTCAATACAGGAATTGGCGTCATAAATATTGAAAGTGTTTTCCCAAACTTGAGAAGAGATGACTAGACTAACATGTGTTTCATGCCTCAGAGAAACCTATATTTCAATTTATAGTCCTATAATCTTTATAACAATTTAGCAAATCACTAAATACATTATCTTTTATAAGTAAGTCATCTTCAGACTAAGGTAAAATGCAATAATTTTCTGGTAAAAACAGAAGTCTCTATTTTTCCCTAGATATTTACTGGGGTGTAGTTTTATAAAGCATTTGACTACATATACTATTAAAACAATGGTGGGATGGAAAATATCACACTTCGGAAGTCTGAACATATGCTCCTGAACAATGGCTGACATATGGGGAGGGATCTTTTACAATCTGAAAATCTGGTCTCATTCCGCGCAACCTGGTCTCTAGACATTTTACCTGTCTTGGACTGGGACTCAACTTTTGGCAGGAAGATCCCCCTCTTCATATGTCAAAATTATCCAAAAGCACTAAAGAATTGCACAAAGGAGGCAAGCAAGAAAGTAGCTTCTGTTCTCATTGGGAATAATTTAATTCAAAAGCCATAGAGTTTGTTTTCATTTTCATGTTATTGCTTGGCTGGCTCAGCCCTGAGAAACAAAGATTGCTCACATGACTTCCCATTGCACTGACATTTGATTTCGAGAGGGGAGGGCTGAAGGAGTGCCTGCCTCTCTAGAGCGGCTGAGGCTGTACACATCGTCCAGGTGATGCATGGCGGAGGTGGCTGTGTTCGTTTAGATGCAGCGATCATGTCTCTCCGCCCACTCACCCTCTTTTTCCTCCTGCTCCTCCTTCTTCCCCTCTTTCTTCTCTTCCTCTTCTTCATTCCTCTAATTTCTTTTCTTTGTACAGAAACTAGCTGGGAAGGTAAATATTCCAAATACTGGTGTTTGAATCAGAAAACGCCAGTCTGACTTCCTGGCAGTGAGAAGCTGCACACAGATGGTAATCAGCATCGTACGGTGCAAACTCTCTCCTCCTCCTCCACCTCCTCCTCCTCATTCTCCTCTACCTTTCCTGCTTCTCATTTTTTTTCTTTTGCAGCAGTATCAAAGTGTAATATTTACGGAGATTCCTCAAAGAAGAAAGGAAAAATGTGATTTGGGGAATCCAATTGTTTGAATTTAACTCTGATGTGATTACTTGCTAATTGTGTGATCTCGGGCCAGTCACTTAACACCTGTGACCTGTAGGGACTGAGAAAACCCATCTCCTCATATTACGGAAGATTGAAATGATACAGTGCAAGTAAAACTCTTAATGTGCTGTTAGCTGTAGAAACATGGATTATGCATGAACTATCCTCATAGTTTTAACATTTTCTTCTATTATTGTTTTCTAATCCCTTGTTTTCTTGGTCTTCATAACATCAGTTTGGACTACTTGATTAGTTTCTGTTGTTTAATGAGTGGGTAAACATATTATGAAGGGAAATTAACTTTACAAATATCCTCATAACATTTGGAGTATGAGGGAAGATTTATTTTGAAGTTGGCGTGATCTAGTCCCATTTCCGTCCTGATTTAAGGTTTTCTATTATATATAAGTCCAAGATCTCTCTTGTTGTCTACTAACTACTACAATATGATAGACTGGACTATGTATCAGGAAACAGACCTACCATAAATATGTTCAATGTTCTCCAAGATGACAATTTTAAATGTGAAAACTGTGGAAGACATAAAAATGAAGGAAATACGAAGCCATTAAGACGGAAGAAAGCAGGAAACATTTGGATTTAATTCCATCTTGGATTCATTCCACCAGAGTTCAACATAATGCAAAGCCTGAGCAAATGTGATTGCTCAGCTGTGCTCTTGTTCTTTCAGTCTTCTTTGTACTTTTGCACCGTAGAATTATGTTAATGCACATATTTTTAAAGGGTTATATCTCGGGCCCGTTATTAATATTACTTATTCTTTTAGAGGTTTAAAAAAAGAAGAGAGAAGAAACAAACAATCTTAGACTCTAGCCGCATCTGGAAGGGGTTGCTTAAACCCTTAAAACACAAGACAGCATTAAAGGGGGTCGTGCTAGCAAAATGCATTTTGAGGAAATACCTCTAACCAGGAAAAATGCATTTGTAAGACACTTACAAATGGTTCTATAAAATATTCTTGGATCCAGAATCATGAATGCGCCCGCTAGGAAACTGGTGAGGCTAATAAAGAGATCTGCTTGATAACAGTTGCAGATAACATATTGTCAACTTGTATTTTACTTTTAACTATTGTTTTGCTTATGAAAAAAAGTAGAGAAATCAATTTGAGAATGATAGAGCATTGCTACTCATCTTTATCTGTCAACTGAATCCTATAGGTTTGCATATGCAAAATGAAAATCACTTTCAACCTAAAACTAATTTGTGGATGGATTTTTAGGGAGATTAAAACCACAAGGAGAAAGAATATTCTGGAAGATGAATAGATACTGTGCTTTCTAATATTTTAAAAATATGTTTATTGATTTTAGAGGGAGAGGAAGGGAAAGACAGTGAGAAACATCAGTGTGAGAGAGAAACATTGATTGGTTTCTTCCCACATGCACTCTCACTGGGGATCAAAACTGCAACTGAGGTATGTGTCCTGACTGGGAATCGAACCTGCAGCCTTTCAGTGTATGGGATGATGTTCCCAACCAACTGAGACACACTAGCCAGGGCTGCTTTCTAATATTTTTTAAATTCCCAAATTCAAGAGAAGATTGCTTCAAAAAATTGGAATATTTTCCAAATACTGTTATTTCAGAATTCTTTAAAATAGATATCATTTTAACTTAAAAACCAACTAATTATTTACTTATTTTAAAATTATCTACAGATTATAATGATAAGAAAAACAATTATGGACTACTTTTATAGCATATAAAATTATACAGCTCACTGTTAAATGAGAGCTAACAACTGGGGACAAATCACATTTAAGGTTTTTGAAATTACCCAACTAAGACTTTTGTAATAAATAAATTTACATTTCACCACACTGGAATGGTGATAAACCATATGACAATGTCACACAAAAAGCTATTAATGTTATAAGACAAGCACTTATTAACTATGGTAAGGATCAGTAGAACAAAGGTTTCCAGACATTTCCAAAAATACTGGATGACTCGTTCTATTTGGAATAGGCACTGGCTTGTGTGCGAGTGCTATGGACATGCCTACCTATGCGTGTGCATGGGTGTGTGCATCGACTCCACATCAGATAAAAATGCTTGAATGCAAATTTAAGGTTTGAATGTTTAATTAGCTTTGCTTTGTTGGCTACACGTTTCTAAGATTGATAAGCGAAACCTATAGACTAACTGATGATTTGGTTATTATGCTCATAATACTGTGGCAGAAATATACTTTATTTTTCCAGTTGTATGACAAGATTTTCCACGTGTTTTGAAAGTAAATTTCAGGACAAAACTCTAATCCTTTAAAGACAAAACAACTGTATTTGGCCATCAGTGGAATATATGATGTGTATTTAACTGCGCGTGTCCAGCCCCTATCTGAGCACAGATCTACCCCAGATTTCCCAGTGAGCCCCCAAACTCCCACTGCCGTCACAGATCATCGTTTTTCATAAGCATGTGAAAGAACCTAGTGATTTTTCTAGAGAAGATCATGTAGGAACAGAACATAAGAAGCTATGCAGTGATCTTTAAAACGTCATTGGTGCAATTACCATTACCTTATTTTATACCGTTTTCTTTCTCTCTTGAAGGAAGAAAATTTTGCTCCCAATCAAGTGAAATTTTAGGACTTTTTCAGTCACATACTTATGAGAAAATGTCAAGTAGTCATCTTAATAATTGACATGTATCTGCTATTATCACAGGCCCTCTATTAAAGGATTATGCAGATGTAATGCGACATTGAATCTATGAGTGTTTGACTGTTAGCAAAGCATAATGTTTTGCAATGGTTTTCTCCACCTATTTGTCAGCTACATCTAATGATTTATCTTCCTGTAACATTTTATTCTGTTTGTGAAACCCTGTCCTTAGCCATCTTCCTCTTCCAAGCACTTACCGTGAATTATGAAACCGATGGCATAGCTTGTCTGGCACACAAAATTTATAGCTTCCTTTTCTTATATTAGCATAATCTGCCAATTTATTATGAAAGAGTGAATGACATGCTTGCAATTAGAGCTGGTCACGATAGGTCACCTGAAAGCTCACTGCTGCTGTGTGAGGCAGGCTTTTTAATTAAAACGTGGAACTGGGGTGGCTGGCCGAACAGCCTCTTCTCCCTCCTCATCCCATTTATTGAGTCACATATTTGCTTATTTATATTATTTTAAATGAATGAAGATGAGTCAGGGTAGTATACAGAAGGCATGTCCCAGAGAGGAGGGGAAAAAAAAAAAAAACTAGCATGATTTTTTTTTTTCAGGACAAGCAACAGCAAACTTCATGGAAAAATACTGGAAGAAGATATGAATATTCAAAGGGATAACTTGGAGGAGATAAATTCTTACCAAGATTACTAGCCACTGTTAAACTCACTCTTGCCCCCTTCAAGCCAACTCCATTGTTTCACTCAAGATCAGTTGCCCCACTTTCACCCGCTTTTTTTTTCCTTCACAAAGTTCTAACTTAGGCAAGAGATTCCCATCCCCAATTGCACAATATCCTCAGGGTTATTGTGATCTCAAAGGATATTGTGAAATTCTCAAGGCAAAATTAATTGCGATGTGACTTTTTTCCCCCCGAGTGAAATGTGTCCAATACAGCGGCCCTAGGAGGACGAGGCAGGAGGTTGACAAGCGATCACAGGGTGTCAGATCTGCAGGACTGGGTGGCTGGCAGGGACTCCGACTCTCATCCCCCAGACATCTGCGGGTGAGGGCACCCGATGAAAAGCCCTGTATCTTCTCTATAATTTGTATAGCCACAACATTCCACCGTGGCCGCACTACTCAGCCCCGGAGCGCTCACACGTCCTTTTGTTTGCTCAGAAGGCTTTCCAAAAGACTTAAGTGTGCATTCCTTCTGTCTCTGTCTCTGTCTGTCTGTCTCTCTCTCTCTCTCTTTCTCTTTTTCTGTGAAAGAGGGTCTTGCTGCTTTTTGACAAAATTGTGACTTAGGGTCTGTCTTTTTTGTTTGATTTGGCCTGTTTATTTCGAAATACACGTCCAATTTCTAGGTACCTTCTTTTGTTTTTAGACTTGACAGACCCTGATTTAAATTTGTCTTTCCAAAGATGCCTTCGACATGTTAAGGCAGCGGTCCCCAACCTTTTTGGCACCAGGGATCGGTATTTGTGGGAGGCAGTTTTTCCACAAATAGAGGGGGGATGGCTTCAGGATGATTCAAGTGCATTGCATTTAAGCTCACCTCCAGCTGTGTGACCTGGTTCCTAACAGGCCCAGACCTGAACCAGTCAGTGACCCAGAGATTGAGGACCCCTGTGTTAAGGGATGCTCTCCTCCTCTGCAAAATGGGTCAGCACTGACCTGCTAGGTCTGTGGTGAGAAAAGCGTTTTGAATACTTGGACAAAATGCATCTGGATAGAAGAAATTCCGTAAGAGTCAGTCTCTGATGGTTCCCTAATTAGAATATCTCAATTACAGCTGCCATTTCCACTTGCCTTTGCTTCCCTAAGTCTGTTTATCTTCTCTCTGTTTTTTATCACAGGTTCCGGGTCATTTGCAAATGGAGTCAATCTTCCATTTATCAGCTCTAACCACAGACTTGACGTGCTTGCTTTATTTTTATGGGAGGCAAACCCTGGAACATGTCCTTAGGGTCATCTGGTTTAACCTCCCCGTTTTTGTAGCTGAAAGAACTGAAAGTTTAGTTAAATTTTACAGCCTTCCAGTTAACTTTCAGGAACAGTAAGTGGAACAGGTGAGACTAAAATGCCATTCTCTGGGCCAGACCCAGTCTCAGGCCTGTCGCTCTGTCACCCATTGCCTCTCTATAACCATGTCCGTTTCCAAGACCTCCCAGAGTCCTTATGAGTAAATGAGGGTATAACGTTGTGGAACCATAGAAATCGTCGGTCAGCTGCTATAACTAAATTTGAAACTTGCCTTCTTGCCATTCAGTTGCTGTGAAGAGTTGATTTTGTGCAGTAATAAAACAAAATGTGTTTTTATACCATAGTCAGTGAGCTGTAAATTTACAGCTTTTAAATGGAAGCTAAGCAGACAAAGCAAGTCACAAGACAAAAAGTAGATCCAGTTACAAATAAGAAAAACAAAGGGAAAGATTTTTGTTTTGTCCCTGGTACTGTCTCTGGCTTGTTTGAGATTTTAAGGAGTGATTGTCCCCTGCAAAGGATTTCAAATGATGTTTTTAAACAGAAGGATATGCATTTAGCCTCCAGATGTGATCAGCTGAACAAAATTATTTGCTTGGAGATATTTTATGGAATGCGAAAGATTAGATCAGAGCTGTCCTGGCCAGTGTGACTCAGTTGGTCGAGTGCCATTCTGCAAATAGAAAGGGCCCTGATTTGATTCCCGGTCAGGGTATATATGCGTCTGGATTGTGGGTTTGATGCGCAGTCGGGGCAAGTGTAAGAGGCAATGGATTGCTATTTCTCTCACATCGGTGATTCTCTCCTCTTTCTTCCTCCCTTCCCCTCAATCTAGAATTAATAAAAGAAAAAAACAGTGGAAGATTAGATCAGAGCTGTTTAATGAGGTGATACTACTGCTCGGGTGGCAGTCATAGCTGGCACATTGTTCTTTCCCAAGATCCTCCTGCGTCTGTGTCCTGGGTCTTGGTTAGAAATAAGAGCAGCTTTTTGTGCTCTTTAGAAGCAATATTTTTATTGCGTTGCATCGAATTTATTGCTGCCCTTTGCTCTATATGTCCTACTATAATTTCATTACCAGACGTTATAGGACAATGGAATGTAACAGTACACAGGCTCAGCCCAGGAGAGCAGATGAGATGTGTCATGAAGTCATTTCTGTCCTCCCTGAAATTTTGTGCAGTGACTTCGGAGGGTTCCTTTGGTAGTTCTGCGCCGTTTCCAACCACTGTCCAGGCTCTTCTGCTCATTCCCCCTTTCCAAATTTATACACCTAAGCACATACGGCTTACGAATTGTGATTTATACATCATGGTTTATGACTAAGGATTTAATGATTTGTAACTTGGTTTTATTCCAATTGTGCACCATTAAATTAAAGTGATTCTCCACTTTCTCATTGGGAAACTATCTTATGTGCATTTTTTGTTAATCCTGAACTTTATAAGTAGTAGCAGTTGGCTTAAGTATATTTTACAGACTGAACTACAGAAGATTTCAAACTTAGACTCTAGTTTTGCAATTAACTGACATCCGTAAAAGAAAGATGTCAGCAAATAATGTGAAATATTGCTAAAGTTACTGGGCCTCGTGTTTGCTTAGGAGGCAACATAGGAGATGAGATATATTTTGAAAGATAAATTTGTATATCAATTCCTAGAGTTTTGATTTTCTTATGCCCTTGTGAGTTTCCTTTGTGAATTTCAGTTTTCCCTACATGATGTCACCAAGCACTCTCTTGATTTAAGACTGTGTAGCATGGAAAGAACACGACTTTAGCATCAGAATGACCTGTATTTGATCATAGGCTCTGCTCCAGCTATTTCTGTGATCTTGGATAAGTTACTTCGCCTTTTGAAACCTCCATTGCCTAATCTTTGTGGTGCAGATTTGACTCTTACATTGCACATTTTCTGCGATGTCAAATGAATTGATGTTGGTGCAGCCCCAAGGGGGGTGCATCGAATCCATAGTAGCACTTGCCCTATGATACTATTAAAGAATCTAGAGCACCAAAATGTATGGTATCAAGTAGACCTTTGTTATATTTGGGGGCTCAAAACTGTCATCTATTTCTTCATTAAATGATAATAATTTATTGAACAAGTCACCATGCAACCATAGCTATAGGAGAGAATATGAGCAGCTGTTAAAGATGTGCTTCTTCTCCCTATTACTAGTAGAAAGGGAATTTATTATTTTTATTCATTTTGTAGGTAGCGACTTTCTTGTTATATGCCAAGCACTGTTCTAAGCACTTTATAAATATTAACTCATCAAGGTCTCAAAGCTCTACGAGTAAGGTGTTAATCTTCCTATTTTATGCATAAGAAATTGACCAGAGGAGGTGAGTAATGCATGCCAGGCAACACTGCTAGTTGGTAGTGGAAGCAGGGTATCAGCTTTAATAGACTGGTTCTGAGTCCTTGTTGTCCTCCACGTAGCCATGCTTGATTAAGGAAGATAGTTTTTTAAGTAATTAAATGTGATGAATTCTAATTGTGCTAAGCGGTATGGAGGAAATACACAGGGCTCAATAAAATGCAAATAGCAAACTCTGTCCAAAAATGATGTTTTGAAGACTTATTATACCCTGTGCTCTGTGGAGTCCAAGATTCCTTGAATCTCCTTAACTGAGCTCTGCTCACCCTTGACAGTTCATTAGGGACTAGAAACTGAGCAACTGCTGTTCTGACAACGCACCTGCTAGATGTGCAAACGAAGAATAAGTGGCTCAACTAATATTGCAATGTGAATATTACATTAATTTAGAAAAAAATGCCCCACTCCATCGCCATTCTTCCAACTCAAAATCTCCTTGAATAAAAACGTTTTCTTTGTAACTGAGTGGTTCCCATATTTAAGCACAGTTACCAAGAAAGGTGATCGGGGGTGCTGTGATCATCACTAACATAGGTGGTAGCGAGTCTCATGCCAATATGATAGAGCCAATACCTAGAGGGAAACATCAGTCTAGATTAAAGCACGATAAGGGTAGCCAAGGCTGTCATTTTCATTGCCTTATGTGTTTAAGCAGTGATTTATGATCGATGTGTTATAAGTGATTTTTAGCAGAAAAATGATCTTTGCCAGAAACTTGAAAAGTCCTTTTGTTGTAACTCATTTACAGCAAAAATTTGCCTGCGCGATTCACTGCTTTATATGGTTTCCTCAGTCTTTGCCAGGCACACAGTAAGTGCTTGGTAAGTAACAGTGAAGTGCTGAATTTTGAAGAGGTGCTTTTGGTGACATCAATACTAGTCGACCGAAAAAGTCTGAATGAAATGCAGCATGAAGTGGCTAAACATTAGACACTGTATCTGAATTGTAGTCGAAGATCTGCCACCCACTTGGTTTGTGATCTGGGATGGAAAGCACTTCGTCCCCCTGTTCTTCTCTTCCCCTGGGTATAAAATATCAATTTTACCTCTGAATGGCAGATATCCCTTTGATGCCTTGTTCTCAATTTTAGCTTGCAAGACACTTTTAAGTTTATTTTTGAAGCAATTAATATCTTTGTCTGGCGATAGTGAGAAGAAAAACATAACAATGGGCAAACAAAACCAAAAATGCCCCCCCAAATGCCTGCATATTCCCCTCGGGAAAGAGAACTTGAAGTTTTTGATAAGGTGAGCCAAGAACCCCAACTCTTTAACTCTGCCTACAGCTAGAACACTGACTCATCATGTGACTAAACACACATGAGGTGCGTGTCTTAGGTCAACCCTAGTTGACTCATTATCTGTGGTTTAAGATGAAAATCTCAGCTACCTTTGATCTTCTTGGAAGGATTTCAAAGAAGATAACACCCCCTGTGCCAGCAGAGCCAACTTGACTGCCGCCGAGGACATGCCCAACACCCATTGGTCTGATTCACTGGAGAAGGGGTTACAACAATAGCAACAAAGATTGAAATATGACTTGCAGACCTGGGGCTGCAGAAGCTGTTGGAAGTTACACTCCATTGCATAGCTTTGAAGAAATAATCATCTGAAAGCATGACATAGGCCTCAAATAAAATCTACATCCCAGTAACATTAGATGAAGAAAGCCAAATGTCAAGAGAAACAACTTTGTTTTCCATTTTATTACCACTTTCCACTTCTAATTTTTATGCTATTATAGATTGTGATGTTTAGAAGCCATCACGGAGCAGAGTTTAGGATAAAGGATGTTCATCAGGTATTGACACCCTAGGAAGGGAGGGGCTAAGAGGAGGAGGATTAGGCGAAGAGAGAAATCTAACAGTGAGGCAAGCCCAGCAAAGCTTTGGCCAAATGCAGGGAAAGCTTGAGT
This sequence comes from Carollia perspicillata, assembly GCA_004027735.1. Taxonomy (NCBI): domain Eukaryota; kingdom Metazoa; phylum Chordata; class Mammalia; order Chiroptera; family Phyllostomidae; genus Carollia; species Carollia perspicillata. The sequence continues at coordinate 25,297 of PVKM010005525.1, forward strand.
ACAGATGGTACTCAGAGCTGTCCCTCAGTGAGTCAAAATGACTGGCCTTTGGCACCCCCCAGAGGTCAGTTCCCGGACTACCCTAAGAAAAGCAGGACCTCAGGCAGGGGCTCTCCTGTTGCGGAGCAGGGACCCTGAAAGTACTGACTGCTGGAGGCTGTTATGGTCAACACCACAGCCACAGGCAGCAGGCCTTCCTCGAAGCAAACAGAGTTGGCGAATCTCCCTGTCTACCTAAATGTAATTAGGAGTTACGTTATGCCTTACATGTTCTTCTCATACATTTTACTTTGGTGCTGAAACATAGGGAAAATGTGCCCCAATTATTTGCAATTACTAGATAAGACTCATTTAAGTCTTCAGCCACATTCTTAGAAGTTGGGCCCTCTAAAAAGTAGCTTGAAGGGGTCTTAAATTGTGGGTGCAGACCAGGTTACTGGAAGAGTCAAGTACATTTACATCTCTGTGGAAGAATCCCCTTCATCTCAGTCTTCAAAGAATTCTCATAGATAATGTTTGAAAGAAAAGGAGCAGGTCACATTCAAGATGCATTAGACAAGTAAGAAAACATGACATCATAAAAAGAGCCAGAAAAAAATAACAGCTCACATAGATCTGTAACATTTTTTTGTATTAAAATTGTCATACACAGATTGCAAACTCACAGTATGTGATGTTTTAAAGAGAGTTATTTTTTTATAAAGTGCAAAAATTACCTTTCTAGTTAACAAAAAGAACTTCTACAGGTGACAATTATAATATTTAAAGATTTTTTTTAAAGATTTTATTTATTTATCTCCAGAGGGGAAGGGAAGGAGAGAAGGAGAGAAACATCAATGTGTGGTTGCCTCTCATGAGTCCCCCTCTGGGAACTGGCCTGCAACCCAGGTATGTGCCCTGACTGGGAATCGAACCGCGATCGCTTGGTTTGCAGGCCCGCACTCAATCCACTGAGCTACGCCAGCCAGGGCACAATTATAATATTTAAAATTAAAAATTCAATAAATGTGACAAAGTTGAAGAGAAAATCAGTAAATGGAAATAAAGATATGAGGGAATTATCTAAAATACAGCAACTCTAGCTTTAGACATACATTCATAGATATTGCACCTAAACTAAACAATAGGTTATTTGACAAATAATTAAAAAAGAAGGCATATATCATAAACATCTAATTAGAGTTTCAGAGGGCAAGGAGAGAAAGGGACATACAAAATATTTTAATTGTTAATGGCTTAGAATTGTTTTTAATTGATAGTAGACACAGAGTCATATATCGGTGATGTCTAACAAGCACCAATTAGGATAAAGAAGGATTTCCCCTAGGAACTTCCAAAACTCCATAACACCAAAGGCACAGAGATCTTTAAAAGCATCCAGGCCCGTGCGGAAAATGGTAATTACACTGATAGTCAACTTTGCATAGGTAACATGTAAAGTTCAAAGTTTTAATTGAAAAGAAATTTCTAGTTTAAATATTATTCTCCCCCATATCTTTCAAAAGCAAAAGCAAAATAGGACATTTTCAAGAAAAAAAAAAGTTTGTAACCAGCAGAATGACACCAAAAGCAATTCTGAAGCATCTCACTTAAACCAAGGGAAATTACCAGTAATCTTAATGTGAAAATGAATGAAGAGAAATAAAGAATAAAATATATGGGTACATGTAAATAAACTTTGATATAAAACAATAATAATATGCATAATGGTATACATACGCAGATTTGAAAAAGATGATGTTAACGTATGTGACAACCACTGCATATACTGTGAATTGCTTGGGTGTAGTAAAATTATTCTAAGTTCTTGCTGCGGTTTGGGAGAAGGGTAAGGGTATTGATTTACTACAAACATTGATACATTTAAGTATAAGTGTTGATGTTTCTCGGGAAATTATTAAGAGCACATATTTTACAAGGTAGTGGACAAAATTGTGAACTAATGAAAGTGCTCATATCCAAAAGAAGTAAAAAAGAAAGTCTAATTTATACAGTAAATGTGAGAAAAGTAGCAAAAAATAACATGTTGAAAAACAGCCACATACATCTATACATGTACAGTGGGAACCTCAAAAAAACAGAATTATGCTCTGGAGGGCGGGCCCCTTGTACTACAGGCTTCCCCTGCTAGGTGAGTGCTCTAGGAACCCATCTGTATCAGCGTGGCAGCTGGTGTTGTTGGGACAGGCTGCATTTGGTTCAGTGAAATTTAATTTCTTAAAAAACTCTTTCAATGCACTTGCCCATTTCATGATGGGTGATTTACAAGCGCACCTGCACTAAGCAGTTTTTGACCAAAAGCAGCGTGACTCCCACGCTCTACCCTTCTATTCACCCAATCTTGCCGCATGTGACTTTTATTGTTTCCCTGGATAATAACGGTCCTCGGAGGGAAAAGTTTTGCCAATGTGGAAGAGGTGAAACAAAAAAACAGCAAAAGCACTAAAAGGCATCAAAATGGATGAGTTCAAGTTCAAAAACTGTTTGGAGCAGTGAAAAAAAACATCTTGATAAGTGTATTGCATGAAATTGAAAGCACTTTGAAGGTAACTGAAGTTGAAACACATAAGAATACACAATTTTGTATAAATAAATCCCATTTGGGGAATTCTCCCTTATATATGTGACTATATTGTAAATAAGTATATATATGTATTATAAATATACATTTAAAAATAAATGGGCTGAATGAAACCACTTAACATCGTTAGACTTGCATAATGATAATCCTTCTCCAAAATATCAGCTCAGAGCTGTTCATAAGGCATTTGTCTTAAATCTAAAGTTGTTAAAAAAGTAGAAAGTAACAGGATGAGAAAAGGTATAGATGGAAAATCCTAATCAAAAGAAACCTGATAACATACTAAAAAGGAACCACTTCATGAAGATAGTATTTGCTAGATGAACATTGTATGACAATTTTTAACTTAAGTGAATTAAAAAGAATCAAAACACTTAAAGTAAAAATTCACAGAACTGCAATGACGAAGGAGTGAATGTGCAGCCACGGTCGCTCTCCGGGTACCGATTTCAGTCCCTGATCAAAAGGACAAAAACCCCAAAGGGTTAAGTGTTTAAGACGGGGATACAATGTGCAGTATTTAAATACAATGAATCTTTATCTAATACACACATAGAATGCTCTTCCAACATTTGCAGAATTCACACATTCTTTTCAATCACGCAATATGCTAGTAAATATTGATCATATGCTGGGCCATGAAGCACATTTCAACAAAGCTGGAAGGACAGCTCCCATACTGAATGTATGCTCTGACACTTCCAAACATACATGAGCTACCCCCCCCCACACACACACCGCACACACAGTGAAAACCTGTAGCATCCCGGGCTTCTTGTTTTGCAAGTACAATCCGTCTTGGTTTTCATTATTTATTTCTGCATTTCTCTCATCATCGTTCTGTACTTGCCCTCCCTCACGTACTAGATTGTGCACTTGCTGTTGTCAGGTCTGTGTTTTTCCCGTGTTGGCATTCCCTTCATTCCTGATACAGTGCCTGGTACTTAGTCAAGGCAGCACATCATGTGTATTTGTCTAATTAAATTTAAGCATTTTAGGATGGACGACCACAGCCAGGTGGATGTCTGTAAAGGCCTGTGTAATTAGTCGCTCTCAGCATTTGTGTGAGAGAGGAGGCATTTGGACATAAGAAGACTGGTAATGCTACAATGTGAGCTTTGAGATTTCTCACTCTACCATTATCTGAACACATCTCGTCAGGCCATGTTGGCTTTGTTCTAATGTCTTTTGGTTACCTAAAATGTAACGTATATTACCTCCTTACAGAAATATTTATGAGTATAATTCTAGTATTTTGGAGAGCATCACAATCACTAAGTGAGCTGAATTAATATTATAAGACATTCAAAAAAATCCCAGAAAAAAGGAAACATACATTTGATATTTGAGTATAGTAGATGGTATCTAAGATCCAATCCAGAGCAAACTTTATGGCTATATTACCCATTTCTCTAAATAAGATTGCTAAATGAAATATTTCAAGCATACAGAAAAGCATGGAAGGTTATAATAAACCAGTTTGTCAAATCTTAGCCTTTGTCAGTATTAGTCACATTTTTAAAGCCAACAGATATCACAGACATAGTAGAAAACGATGATTTGTCTCCCCCATCAAGTGAGATTTCTGTAATAGAAACTCCGACTCTGTTTTAACTATGTAAATATAAACAGTAATACCACAGTGTACTCTCCAAGTATCAAACATTACTAAAAGTGACAATGGGTCAAAAAAATCATTGTTAGGCTAAGAAAAGGGTTAGATACCTGTTTTGTATACTTAGAAAACCTATCGTTTGATTGTGACCATTAATATTTGTAAGAACTATCAGCATGTATTTAAGCATCCAACAATTCATTTTTGGAAAATATGTCTATGATGTGAGTTGGAATTATACAAATATAAAAATCAAGAAAATGCTTTGCGTGTTGGCCACAAACACACCACTCAATTTTGTATAATGGGAGGTAACAGATAGTGAACCTCATTGAATAATATGCTCTCTGTGTTGTCAAATTGTGTGTGAAAAAGAGACAGAGTTATGCCAAGGGGGTGACATAATTACTAAAAGTAGAATAAGCTTGCACTAATCATATTTTCAACAGCCGAGTCATTTGCTTTCAGCACATCTTGCCGTACGTCATAACAGGCACTCCACTCTCGGAAACACTAACAGAAGATCACGTTCGTTCTTGGGAATAAAGAAATTTTAAAATGTAATGCAGCACATCCATGTTAAAGCTGTTCAGTTAACGAGTCTTTGAAAATAGAAAAAAAAATGGCTAAGATTCCAAATGAATTAGTGTAGAATAGATAACATTTTTTTATGTATCAAAACACATTATATGCAAATATGCACAGAATTCAGAAATAGTTATCATTCATTCCTATAAATATTCAAAGTATTTGCATTTCCTTATATGGATTTTTTTTTCATTTGAAGAATTTGAGAAGCAAGAAAATGGAATTAAAAATTTTTAAATTGGCCCTGGCTGGTGTAGCTCAGTGGATTTAGCGCGGGCCTGCAAACCAAACAATTGTGGTTCGATTCCCAGTCAGGGCACATGCCTGGGTTGCAGGCCAGTTCCCAGCAGGGGATGCACGAGAGGCAACCATACATTGATGTTTCTCTCCCTCTCTCCTTCCCTTCCCCTCTAAAGATAAGTAAATAAAATCTTTAAAGAAGTTTTTTTAAAATTGAAGAGAGTCAGAGTGACTTTCTACTAAACCCCAGAATTAAGCTCGTGTATCCACTCTGTCACTGAACCCAGGCAGGCAGGGCTATATATAGGGCTGCCCCGCTGAAGAGAATAAGGGAGGAAGCCGGTTTCCAGCAGGTATCTTGTGCCCCGAACAGCAAGGCATCTTGTCTCCACATGCCCACTTACTCTCTCAAACACATTTACCAGGTAGCGTACTCGTTTTTTAAAGATTTTCTTAAACATAATTTAAAAGTTGGCTATTCAAATGAGTAAAATGAACTAAATATGAGTAATTTTCTAGATCAGCCCTGAGGAATTAAAAAAACAGTGTGAGCCACACATGAAATTTTACATTTTTAGTAACCAAATTTAAAAAAGTAACAGAAGAAATCAATTCAATGATAAATTTTACTTCACCTGATATATCTAAATATCCATTACATATAATCCAAATGTATCTAAAATATCTATTTCAATCAATATGAAAAAAATGATTAATGGGTTACTTTGCCTTCTTTCTTTCCATACTAAGTTTGCATGTTTGGGTGTACAGTTTACAAGTCAAGGAGGTCTTTTTCCTGTCTTTCTTTTTTGCTTTCCTTCCTTTTCCAGCCTCAGCTGGAAGAAGAATGAAGCTACAAAGGCAACAATAGTTCATTAGCAACTACAAGTAGTCAAATTTTACGTATCCTTAGAGTTCAGTACAATTTGTATAACTTAGTCCTGAACTATTCGTTGCTCCATTTACTTACTCTCTTTTTAGATGGTTTGTAAATTGTGGTGCACTGTTTTTGTCAGAATAGCAGAAACACCTAACAAAGAGGATAGGAGGCTATTCCGGCACTGTGGGATGTAACTTCAGGATGCTCACAACATCCCTCCGTCCTTACTAATATATTACATGCAAGAGCTTAGTTTTCTACTTAAAATGACTCTGTGTGTGTGTGTGCGTATGTGTGCAATAGAGAGAAACAGAAAAAAAGGAAGAGTTACTTTGGAGTAAAATCAAGCATTTTCTAGTTTAATTCAAAACCGGGAAACAATGCTTCACGCCCAACGTCGATGATACTTTGCCTGGCCATCAAATGACTCTTTTGTCTACTGGGTGGTGTTTATAGAGTTGAACTTCAGCATAAAATAAAAATGAACTCTCCTTTCCTTGTTTTTATGTTTTTAAGTTGAAATTAATCATTACTCTTTTACATATTTCCCGACATTTTCAGAATAATTCTACTATTTTTATGTTTCTTCAGCTATCGTGGGGCATGTTCTTGGATCTCTTGTGATCCTTTTAAAAGTTACCTAGGCCAAATTAAAGAAATAAAAAGTACCGTTTGTACAGAATGGTTGTTTCAAGATAAAACTAAAAATGTGTCACTTTTTTCAATGCCTCAAGACAGAAGAATGTGTAGTGTAAATTCTTATTTTGAGTGTGGGTAAACTAGAGACCTCATGCGCTGTCATTCATGAGGTACATCAGACCCTTTCACGCCAAATACAAATTTATTACCCTTGTAGATCTGGCATCTTCTACCTATGATTGAATTATGAGATATTGGCGCACAAGTTTGAACACTTCTGGACTCTTTTTAGGTGTTTCATTATAGGTGTGCTGTTTTGTAGGGAATTTTCCCTTGAGAATGTTACATGGAGCAGAGGTTCCAGCACCATGAATTCTGCATTCTGGCGTTGGCAAGTCTCCCCCAAAATCTGTCATTTCGCTCTAAACACTGAAAGGCAGATTACCTTTCCTCATGGGGAACTCAGAAGCACCTTCAGTCTGGCCCATGTTTTATTGAAATAACCCTCATACCCACTTTTCTCGTTGGTTATGGAATTCAGGAATTGGTGTTTTCGCCCTGCAGCATTTCCCTCTCACCCACTCATGTTCTCTTCGACATCCTCCCTCCACTTTCCAAATCATAACTGGCAGCAGATCGATGAAAATGGCACTGTTTACATAGCAACGCTCCCTCAGGCATAATCAGCATTTAGTTACTGATTCCGGTAAAATGACAACTCCATGAAAGAACTGATCCCGGGCCCCCCCAGCGCAGTAATAAAGGCAGAGTCATCTGGGAGCCGGGAACATGGACAGACAGAGCCTGTAGAAGTGGTGGAGAGGAAGCACAAGACACATTGAGATCAACTGATGACCTCTTTTCAAGACGATCGGTCTTTATTAAATTTGATCCAACAGATCGTGGGCAGGGCCCTTCCTGAGTCTTCAGACCTATCTCCTCCCACCTACGTGGAGCACCAAGGAGCCAAGCTCTTCCTGCCTCCCGACCCTCACATAGCTGCTCTTCATACATGGAAGTCTTTCCTCACCTCCCTTCTTCCCTCGGGGGCTCATTCGTGTTGTTCCTGCCTTCCACCTCCATTGAAATGCCACTTCTTTAAGATTTCTTGCCTCACTACCCTGTCTAAGTAGTGCCAACCAGCAGTACCTTTTCATTTCTTTATTGTTATCACCACGTTTGTAATCACAAGTGAACTTGCTGTTCAACTTCATAGTGCGTGAAACCACCAGCCTCACTCCAGGTTTGGTTGTATCTCTATTGTCTCTTCTTTCCTTGACCACGTAGTGATGTGCTCTGTTTTGTTTGGTTATTTTACAATTCATAGGAAACATTTAAAAAGAAAATATTCTCTCACACACTTACCATTCAGCATAACTGAATATCTTATGACATGGTTAAGAAGGAAAAAAAGGAGATAATCTCAATGTTATCAGTAGATAAATAAGTAAAACATTTGTGGTATATGCATATAAAATACAGTTTAAATTGAACATATAACTGTGTTATGGCCCTAGGAGTAAATTATTCTAAAAATTTTTTTGTTTCCCTTTACTTTTGCTAATAATAAGTTAGCATTTTTACCTTTTGTCAATTTAGTACATCACAAATGGTACCTAATTTTTAAATTTTTGTCTCCCTGAGGTTGATCATCTTTTTATAAGGCTTCTTCTATGAATTGTATCCTTACATATTTGTATATTTTCTTAATTTTGTTCATTGGTTGGCATCCCTTATATTTTTATTATTAATCTTTTAATCACGGTTACTTAGCAAGCATTGTTCCCTTTTAATGGATATACATTAAACTTTTCAGCTCCAATTTTTTTTTCAGTATGATATGGAATACATATTCTCTTTCATGATGAAAAGAAGGTGGGATCTGATCCAAACCAAGATTTTTATGAACAGACAGAATGAATCAGTCACCCATGTCTCTGCTCCCTTCCACTTGGAGGATGAACAAACCTCCTTCTCAAGTCTTTGAATGCTCCGGGCCTCCTGCAGGACACGGCCCCATTGCTTGTCGGTTTTCATGGAATATAGCTTTGTTCTTCTGGGTGGCTTCTGTTTTCCACTTCTATTTCTTTTGCTCATCTCTTGGGAACTCCGGACAGAGGAAATACATGCAAAACAGATATAACACATCTGTTATGTATTAAATGATTGTACCTGTTCTTTTTATTCTTGAATACTTCATAAGACACCCAGCCCCTAATGTGTTCTCTGTAGGAAGGAAAATCTGTGATAATATTGCATCATTATCCATACTCCACAATTCACTGACCCACTGTTTTCAAAGTCTCGAATTTCAGCCTAGCTAAATCTCCAGGTGGGGTGGTGGAACATGAGAAAATTGAGCTATGACGACAGAGTCAAAAATAATCAAGAGGAAACAGAATATCTGCTCAGGTTTCTGTTTGCCATAAACACTTGGACTCTGAGTGAGGGACAGAGGGAAGAAAGTTAAAAAATAAGCCCCTTTTTCCTTTTTCATGGTATGTTTTAGATTAAATATAACCTGTTGGCATATTGTTCTAAAGACTCTCTCGGGCAAGTTCTATCTACATTATAATTAGCATCAATTCTTTTCAAATTATAATTGTAGATAGTCTTAATGGCACTTCTTCTTTTTATGATTCTTTTGGCATTTTAGAGAGATTAGAAGAGGCTACCAATTGGACCTGCCATTCACATGTCTTCTTGTCCCCTAAGTAGTCTACATCTCCATGACAATTCTGCATTGCTCGTAGCCTTTAGATGTGATACCCCAGGCAAATCATGTATACATCTTGGGTAATAAAATCTAATTTTTTTCTCTTTTCTTCTCTCTATTTTAACACTTCAGTAAATAAGGCAGAATTTGCCAAACCCACAATGTCGCTAGGTAGCTTCATAAAATTCATGTGAATCTTAAAATAAAGGAAACATTGAGATTTCTGATTCAATTAGATGTTTTCCCGCCCATTTTATCTGATGGGCTTCTGCCTTCTGTAGTATGCAAGTGCCGATGTGGAGAAGAATTGCAGGGCTGACTAGGAAGTAAAAATCAACATATGTGTAGAGGGCAGCATGATGTAGATACACTGGAGAGAGGTTGATCAGCTGGGGCCGCGGTGCTTGAAAAATGGTTTCATCAAGCTGTTCAGCATCAGCGGAAAAGTCCACTGCATGAAAAGAGTGTAAAAAGAGGATGTTCAGGGACCCTGAAAATGTCAGGAAACATGGAAGAACTACAGAACTAGTAAATATCCATGCAACCATTGCAAACCAAAAAGCACAATAAATAAAATCAAGCATTTCTTTCCAAGACAAATTAGTCACACTGGGTAGAATTCTCGGGAAGAATCTTCTCCTAGCCTCTCTCTCAGTTTCCCTTTGTTTCTGTGGCTTACAGCAGCATGGCTCCAGTCTTCATGTGGCATTGTCCCCATGTCCGTGTCTTTGTGTCCAAATTTCCCTTTTTTATAGGGTCCACCCTAATGACCTCATTTTAACTCAATTACTTCGGTATGATCCTATCTGCAAATAAGGTCATATTCTTAGCTGCCAGAAGCAAACCTATTTTTTTCTTGAGGAAAACAGTTCAACCCATTACATTTATTTCCCATTTTAGAAAATAGCATTTTGTATTACATGAAATGTTATTTTTTAAAATATAAACCACTAATATGAGTACTTTTTCAAATAAAAAAAGGTATCGTGCGTTCTGCAAAGCTTTTCTGAGTAAAGCATCAGGAACTTTGTCCAACTTTTCTATTCAAATTTCTTGCCGCGTGAACTTGTCTTTTCTTGGGAGGCAGTAACACTGAAGAGCATGAATGGGCTCCATCTTATCTGATACTCAACTCTCAGTCGGTGAAAATTATTTCTAGCCTCGAACTTCAAAATATACTCAAGCTCTTGTATGTTTTCAGCAGTGACTTTACTGTGCATGTTAAAAATTGCCCTCTACATGTTTGGACGGTGCCTCAGGTGCCAGTCTACTTCAACAGAGCCATGGCGAGATGCACACATTGTCCGGTAACTTTTTTCCTTGTTAGTTGTGTAGTGAAGACAGTTCCTGCTTCTGAGCTTACAGCTGTATCTCACATGTTATTACCTACCTTTCAAAAGTACTGCATTTAGCATACAACGAGAGCTGTATAAATGTTCATGGATGGAACACACAAAACAAATACATGGATAAGGGTAAGTAAGAAACCACAGGTTTTATCTGATAATCTATGCTTTAATTTACAGAGTAGGCTTTGACTTCAATGGTGAATATTATTCATAGAATAAAACCTGTTCGTATCAATTATTTATTGGTTGTTTTGTAACCATTAAGATTGGATGTCTCTTCTGTGGCAGGCAGTATTCTAAGTGTTGAGGTCATGGTGATGAATACAGTGAGCTGAGTCAACCCCTGGATCGGGCAGCCGACATTCTAGTGCGAGCATCAGGCAATAAATACTCAGACATGCAAGAGCTTGCGTGTGATGGTAACTTCGATGGAAAAATTAAGTGAATAATAGAAAAGAGTGTCGTTTGCTTGGAGACGCAGGCTATTTTAGCTGAGGGACTCAGAGGCAGGCTCTTTGCAGGGTAACTTGAAGCTGAAACTTGAATAGTCAGTAGAAGGTCCAGCAACCTTCACATGAGCAATACTGAAGCCAGTGTGGTCCATTCCTTTGAGTAAACATGCACTTGACAGTGTTTCTGTTTTTACTCTCAGTGGCTGTCATGGCCCCCTGTCCCTTCAGTCCAACACACGGCACCCACAGACAGACCCACACGTGCCTTCCTGGGAATACTCCTGTTTTCATCTTATTTAGTGATACAATGCTGCTGGCCCAACCCGAGGAATATCACTTTTTTGTACTGTGGCAGTGTCCTCCTTAGAGAAATACAAGGGAGTTGCTATCAACCATGCTACTTAGAATCACAGAGAACAGTTAAAACCAGTTAGAAGAGAAGATGAAAAGAGAGGAGGAAGATGTTTAACGTCAGCTTTATATATTTTCCTGCACTTAGCTCTTGAGAAAACAGCCCGTCATACCTTATAGCTTCATGTGATATAACCCTATATGCATTTAACTGAGTTTCCAGATGGTTTTGTATATTATTAGTACTTTGTAAAACAAATGACAGATAGTAGTGCAAGAAAGTTCATGAAGGCATAATTCCAATCACGTAAAGCCCATGAAGCATCAGCTCCTGCCTACATTATTTGTGGGTGATTGCTCCTCCCCCACCTCTAACAGAGATTGTACTGTGGTCAGCCAAATACAATGAGGTGAGAGCAGCAAGCATGAGTGAAGAAGAAGAATGAACGCCACCCATGCTTTTCTTGGGAACCTGAAGATTAAATATACTTTCCTGCTTCCCAGTTTTAAGGCTCCCTCCTATAACATGCAAGTGTACTAATGTACCTCTCCGAATTCTGCCATAACGAGATCACCCAATTCAAGAAGATGCAGCCTCCAACATGTCCTCAGTTTCCTGGCCAATTAGTTCAGTGCATAATATGGATGTTGGATGCTTTTTTTCAGACCCTTTAGTCAGATTAGGGTTTGGACCTCCGGAGCATATAATGAGTTTACTTTTAACTATAGGAGTCTTGGTCCAACTCCCTCTTTGAGAAAAGCATAAAAACCTCTCCATCTTCTTGCTTATAATTATGTTAATCCCCGTTCCAAAGTGCGTCTTTCTCCTCAATGGCTCCCGATGAAGACATGTTATATTTGGGTAACAGTGAGTCATTATAATTGGCGCATTTCCCTTGGCTGTCTCTTCCATAGTAGAACTGTGCTGGAAAGAGCATGAAAACCTTGAGTTTTAAATCCACTCAGATTCTGCATGGTCTTTTCATCTGCACAAGATAGGAATAATTCTCTCCTTTACCGAATTGTTGTAATGATCAAAAAATAGGATTTCACATCTTAGAGCAGCCATCATCATTCTTAACCTTATGCTAAGCCCTGTTCAAATCACTTTATTTTTGCCATCTTATTCAAATCCTCCAACAACCCTAAGAAATAGACACTGTTATTATCCTGATTTTCAGATGAAGGGACCTTGGCCACAATGACTATGAAAGGAGTCAGAATAAGAAGAACCCAGGCAGTCTGATCCTGGAGCCAATGGCCTAGGTCTTCATGGCATCTGCGGTAGGTGGCAATGAGCCGGCAGGGAAATCCAGATCAGTTTAGAGAAGGCAGCAGGTCGGAATGGGCAAACACAGGCAAGTTAATAAAGGAAGGAGAAGAAGATGTGCTTAAAAAAGTGTGGCCATTCAGCGACCACATGGCAAGAATGCTACCATGTTCTTGATCAGCACAACCAGGTAAAGACACAACCTACCATGAATCCAATACTGCACTGTGAGATCAGAATCTGAGTGTCAGACCGTATCCACTAGGACTGGAGTCCTAACTTCAGCAGAAAGGAATAAAGATCGCTAGTTAATATAAATTGAGACCAGAGGAAATTGGCAAATAATCGAATCTGGCCAGGGAAAGAAATAGGATTCAGCTACTGCCAGAGGGAAGCCAAGAACAGATTGTTTCAGGACCCGAAACAATAAGCCTGAAAAGCATAAGCCAATGCTTCGGCTTATGTACATGTCTTCACGTGTGCTGATGACCCCAAAGGCCTCAGTATTTAAATCTGATTACTGCTAGGATGGTCAAAAGCTTAGGTTCTAGAAGGACATCTTCCTGGTTCAACAAAAGAAAACACTAGTCTCTAGCCTGTAGTTAACAGTCATGATGATTTGTAAATGATGGAGAGCAAATATCTTTATAACTACATTAGTGTGCTGAGGCTGTCAAAACACGGTACCACACACAGGCTGGCTTAAAAAACAAGTTTATTTTCTCACAGCTCTGGATGCTAAAGGTCTAAGATCAAGGTGTTGGCATGGTTGGTTTCTTCTAAGGTTTCTTCCCTAGCCTTAGAGATAGCCATCTTCTCCCTGTGTCGTCACGTGGTTCTTTTTCTGTGAGTGTGTTCTGATCTATTCTTATAAAGACACTGGTCATCTGGCATTAGGGTTCACCCTAATGACCTCATTGTAAGTTAACTACCTCTTTAAAGGCCTTATCCTATCTCTGAATTCAGTCACATTCTGCGGCTGTGGGGTTTAGGACTATAACATACAAATTTTAGGCTGACACAATTCGCCCATAACAATATCAAATGCAAGTTTGTTGGTGAGGAATACTTCATACCATTGTTCCACAAACCCCAGAGACCCTGAAAGGATTAGACTCAGTAAATAGCATTAATCATGTAATCATCTCTTCTACAGGATAAGAATTTATACTCCTAATTGTTTAGTATCATAACATCTATCATTATGGTCCCCAGTGCAGTTTTAAATATCACCAAGGATAGAGGACAGCATGTTTTGGCAATTATTCACTTTAAACGAAACATTTTTAGAACTATTATGGAGTCAGTTTTATGGGACGCAAAGATAGATATAGCCAGGCAAGTTTTAGCAAAACTTTTAACACAAGGTTTCATTCCCTATATTCTTGTTCTTAGATACTTGTTTTCTGAGGTCAGGGAAATGAGACAGAAAGAAGCAAGGTGAATAAAATTATTGAAAGTAAAAATGTATTTGTGACAGTGGCTCTGAAGATTTCTTTCCTTCCTGATAGGTGTGACAATATTGCTTTGAAGACGGCCTGTTAAAACTTAACTCTTTTCCATTAAAGAGCAAGTAACTTCCACTTTGCAAAAACCATTTTCTAAAAAGAGAGAATTAACCACCTCCAGTGTCTGGGCTAGTGGATAGGACATAAGGTATCTTAAAATAAGTTTTGAAAAATTTACTAAATGTTGGTTTTCATCAATTCCAAGTATAACTTACCAAGGCATTCTCTTCAGCTTATGTTTAAACCCATGTGTATCTCAATGAAAATCCAATCCATATGTTTCTGATTCATTTACACTTAGCTCATCAAAATATTGTTTTGCAAGAGCTATTTGAAGTCCAAAAAAGCTTTGAAAGCTTTTTTTCTTAGAAACAGGAAATCGGTTTTTGCCAAGTGTAAACAAACACATTCCCCTGCTCCCCATGCTCATATTTTAATTGGAAATTTAGAAGACAGAAGGTTAGAGAACTCCCTAAACCTGTCCAAAAACAAATTCATCCACTATATGGCATGGTACTGAAGTATGTTCTATCTTATCTTTATCTTTTTAAGTGCCGTGTGTGTATAAATTTCTCCATAACTGGTCTACATATTTAAATTGTTTTTCTAATTTACTTTCATTTTCATTGAATTATGTTTTTTAAAGATTTTATTTATTTATCTTTAGAGGGGAAGGGAAGGAGAGAGGGAGAGAAATATCAATGTATGGTTGCCTCTCGTGCATCCCCTCCTGGGAACTGGCCTGCAACCCAGGCATGTGCCCCGACTGGGAATCGAACTGCAGTTGTTTGGTTTGCAGGCCCGTGCTCAATCCCCTGAGGTACACCAGCCAGGGCTGAATGATGTTTTTTTAATCTCAATTTTCTTAAGTTATTTCTGCTAGGAGGATGCTGTGCTCAAGTGATTGCCTGATTGACTTTCGAGTAAAATGCTACCCACTTAGGTATTTCTCGACTTGACTTTGGTCAAGAAACCACGACTTTGGTCAGAAAAATGACTCGACTTTGGGTGCTTGACTTAAATAAATGACCACAATGATGCCGCACTTAGTTATGTCATTGTTCTTTATATTCTCTAGCGATCCAGTAGTCAAAGCACAGCTACAGCCTCCAAAGTATTATCGACCTGATGGAAGGGGGCCCATGATGGAACCCAGGAAACTGAACTCAGATAGAAGGTACCCAGAACCATCAGCCTATTGTGATAATCCCTATTATGCACAGGTGACCTGCTATCATTTGGCATTTAGAAACACCATCTCTGAGCTTCATGGATAGTAATTTGGAAAGACGCCACTGTCTGTCCATATACATGAATATTTCAGGTAGCCTAGAAATTGATCCACCTGAATATACGAGTACCAGGGACTGGTCAAGTGGGATGGTGACTCAAACTAGGTGATGATCAAGTAGATGAGTAACCCGGAGCACCAGAGCAAGAGTACCAGAGGCCAAGTGCAGACTCGGACCCTGAAAGATATCTGCAGTCCAAACCAAAGAGCAAGGGAAGGTCCTGAATCACTGGATGACGCTGAGAGTAAGTAATCCTAAGAACAAGAATATGGGGATGCAAGCTGAAATGAAGTGAGGAGATGTAAGATCTTTTTCTATGAATAGTATAGGATGGCAAAAGAGAAACATTCCCTTACTAACAGCAGCACGTGGCTCTGGATGGGTTACCTTGGTTTAAAATCTAGGCAGGTGATCTATGTATATCATATGCTTACATTAGCCTTCTTCTGAAGTAAACCAAATACTTTTTCCTCTACCAGTCTCCAAAGAGTCTTCTGTGCTGCATGTAGCAGAGGGTACAGCCAGGGGAGACCATGGACTGGAGTGCAACTCAACATCTACCAGGGCTGTCCAACCTTTTGGCGTCTCTGAACCACAGTAGAAGAAGAAGAGTTGTCTTGGGCCACACATTAAATAGACTGTGACACATAATCCCACACAAAAAATCTCATAATGTTTTCAGTAAATTGGCGGTTTTGTGTTGGGCTTCATCCGTAGCCCAACAAACCTGATCCTGATCAGCGTGTGGCCCACGTTGGTGGGTCAGACACCCCTGAATTCGGCCAATGGCTCAGATCAAAACACAGTAACCAGCTGTTTTGAGGATTCTTTAGGGATTTAAATAGAAATGTAATCATGAAGTCGAAATCCCCTGCCATTCATAAAATCCAAATTCTACATTTTATTAAGCTGACACAACATTTGATAAAAATACCTGAAGAATGAGATCGTACCTACCTATTGCCTGTTGAGATTCTATTGCCTATGAAGACATAGACCCCCCCAAAAAAGTCAACTTGTGAATAGTGCTAGCATTACTTGTTTTTTAGTAAATATACTAATCAAGTGAAAGCTGTAGTTCATTTCCTTTGCCAAAGTATCTGGAGAAAATAATGGTTAGTGGAATAGTGACGCATCAGGCAGGCATGGACTCATGGTTGGGTTCAGGGTGTGCCCAGATGCGCAGACCAAGCCAGACCATTTACGAACTCAAAGGGTTGGAAGGACTTAAAAAGTCATGAAATTCAATGCTTGATTACCCGCTCCCTGTATTATCTAGCTTTGCTTCAATATTCTCACTGAAACTAGAAGCTACTGATGTCGTTTCTCCTGAGGTAGGCCATTTTGGGAGAACCACACGTTCTTCCTTGTTTGGACTAAATCATGTCTCCCTCTAATTACCCTGCATTAATCCTAGCTCATTCCTTTTTAGATGTGACCAGAACAAGCCTCAAAAACCAGAACATTAGTTTTGTGTTTTGTTTTATTTCCCTTTGCTTATGTTCAGCTTTTAGATATTTGTGGATGCTGTCACAGTCTCTTTAATCTATCCCCAGATCCATCAGTATTTCCTCATGTTGCCTAATTGCCTCTAATCTATTTCTCCTCTGGCCACTCTCCTCTGGCTAGACATGCTCCATTTGCTCATGTCTCTGCCCAAGTCTTTATGGCACTCCCATATTTTATATATAACTTCCAAGAATTTCTCCCACACCAGGGATGTCTTTGGACCGGGTCAGATTCTCTTCTAATCTCATAATCCAAGTTCTTTGTTACGGAATTCCAGTTCTGACTCAATCTCTACTGATTTCTAAGCAGAAACAATATGTCAAGTTGTCACCACCAAAGTTTGCTTGCCCTATCACATGTCCAGTTTTCAAGTTCTGTGACTCATGATTCACAATTAGCAAATTCAGATAAAGAACCCTCTAAACAACTGTTGAGACTCATGTTACCGTTTAGAGGAACATGTTACCTAGAGAGCAGAGACCAAGGTTAATTTTAAATCCATTAGATAGTAGCCTTAAATTGAACTCAGGCTAAAATGAATGGTGATGCAATATTTATACCCTTAATTTACTGTATGTCCAGATGTGTTCCTCCTCTGCCCAGTGTGTTTTGGATGAGCGATGAACGGGTCAGAACTATTTTCTCATTATCACCTTGTCAAACTAATCACGTCAGACTCTTACTTTCTTAATTATGCAAAAATAGCAGATTGAAGTTCAGTGCAGTAACATATACAAGGCAGGGCTTTGTTAGGCCTCTTATAATCTAATGAAGGCCATCTGTGGATGCTCACAAATAATTTTTCAATTGGTTGTAGTGCTTGTTTATTTTCTTCTCTTATTTTCAGACTGCGCTCAGAGACTATTTTTCATGGAGGTCTGGTGCAATGCCAACTCCAGAAGTTACTATCCAGCATTTTTGGTCACTGTTGAAGGAGGGAACTTTATAATACTTTTAATTTTATCCTTTAAAAATATGACCAAAACCTTTCCACTGCTTCTTCTGTATCTTTTTTCTCTTCATTTTTTCTATCTGCTTTTTTTTTTGGTCAAGTTATTGACTCTCCCTTGCATGCAAATAGTTAGGTTTGTCATGAAAATTTCTCCTTGGAAAGTGTCCCATTTCTTGTAACAATGACCATATCATCATTTACTCAGAGGACTGTTGGCTTAAGTGGCAGAGTGACCTTAAGAGTAACTTAGGACTGGCCTCGCTGCAAATTCTGCCTCCTGTAAAATTCACAGTTTAAGATTGAAGGCTCCTATAAAACACACTTCTTTTTAAAAGTATACTTTCTTAAAAGAATTCTTGAAACAGATTAATGGTGACTCCATAATACTCATGACTGGGACCAAAATAAAGATAAATGTCTGACTTGAATAAAATTTGAATTGATCTTTGAAAATTATAGAAAGAACCAAGGCTCAATCTGGAAAGGATTTAAGGAGACTTAATTTACATTTAAGCAAAAAGATCATTACTGATACCTCCTCTCTCTCCCCCTCTCTCCCCCAACCTTCTCTCTGTTTTTTGGACTTGGTTTTCTCCACCCCTTCTCAAGAAGCCAACGAAACCATGAGGACACAAGGAAAAATATTAAAGTACACCACAAGATGTTAAAAAAGAAACCATGCATTGCATTTTATTCTCGATTCTATTTGAGTCCTTTGAAAACATGCATTTTAAGTCTGGCCCTTCCCCAAAAAGTGAGGGAAGATTAAAGTTATATACATACTGGATGCAAAATACGGAGCTCAGGAAGGGGCGACACTCAACTATAATAAAATATTGGGTTTTGATATGTGACTTTAAATTTCCTGCTTAAAACTGAAAACCTATGTGCTCTTTACAGAATAAGGGGAATTTCCTCTATTTAAATTAAAAACTTCTGTTCTATTAAACATCTCATGGGGTTTCAGCCTCTCTGGGGGAGTACTGGTTTGGGGTTCTTTGTGTTTCAAAAATATATTATTGTTAATATTGCATTTTACATAAATCTTCACTTTGTGACAAAGTCATTTGATCTCAAAATTACATTTGTTCTGTAAAATATTTCTTGATTCTGCTAAGCCTTACACGAAGAAAACATCATTCAAATATGCCCGTGCTGAAGGGAGCAAATACAGGCAGACACTCGTTTTTTTAAAAAAATAGAGCTTGAAAAAGAAAGAAAATTGAAGTGGGAAGGGCTCTGTTGAAGATGTCAGATTAGGCGTATACATTGCGTTAAACTGCTTCCTCAAACCTCCCAAAATATTACTAAAGGAGTATTTACAACAACAGGCACCTGCCTGCAAGCATAAAAGGAGGGGAAAGGAGATAACACATCGGAGTTTTTGGATGTTTAAAAGCAGATGCATGAGTGGTTAAAAGGCTAGGGAGAAGGAATCCTGAGTCAGCAGGAAGGACAAACTCTGAAGTGTCCCCCCAAAAGATGAGGTAGCTCTGGAAGGTGTGGTTAAGACAAAAATATAGACACGGACAACAGTATGGTGGTTACCGGGGAAAAGGGCCTGTGGGGGTAGAAAAGGGTAACAAGGGGTCAAATATGTGGTGACGGAAGGAGACTTGACTTTGGTTGGTAAACTCACAGTGTGATATACAGATGATGTATTGCAGAATTGCACACTGGAAACCTATGTAATTTTATCAGCTAATGTCACCCTAATAAATGTCATATCATAACTTAAGAAATAATTGGGTCAAATCCTCTTTGAAGGGCAGGATCCCCACTTTGTCCCTGACCCTCTCCCCTACCCTGAGTAGCAACACACGTGCTCTTTCATTAGTGATGGAACATTTCTGGGAAACTTTCTCAGATTTTAAAGATTTATGCAATTTGTTCATCTCCCCCCCTCCGCCCCACCCCAATTTAAGGGTATTTTTCCCCAACTCAAGGTCCTTGAACTTAATCATATCTGCAAAGTACCTTTTGCCATGTAAGGTAATATATTTACAGGTACCAAAGACTAGGACAGGGGCGTCTTTGGAGGGCCGTTAGTCTGTCTACCACAAGGATTTCAAAAAGGACTTATCTTTAGAAGGACGTTTCAGTAATCCAGAAGAGGAATCCTACTTGTTTAAAATAAGCAGTAAGGAGAGGGGCAAATGTACTGACTCTGGAAATATTTTTAATAGTATGCTAAGTGAAATAAGCCAGTTGGAGAAAGACAAATACCATGTGATCTCACCTATAAGAGGAAACTAATGGACAAAATAAACTAATGTACAAAATAGAACCATAGGTATGGAAACATGGTACAGACTGACGGTGACAAGATGGTAGGGGGATAATGGTGAAAAAAAAGGGAGGAGACTAGTCAAAGAACATGTATGGATGACCCATGGACATGGACAACAGTGTGGGAGTTGATTGGAGGAGCGGGTGAGGGGATGGGCAAAGGAGGACAAAGCGGGGAAAATTGAGACAACTATAATAGAATAACAATTTAAAAATGATAATTAAAAATAATAAAACTAAAATTAAAAAATAAAGTAGCACAATCACTGGGTAATTTGTTGGTTATGGAGGTTTTAGGAGAAGAAGATGGAAATATAATACAGATTTAAATTCTGAGTCACTGAATGGTGGCGCTATTCCTTAAGAATCAGAATCATAGAAAAAGATGAAGTTTGAGGAAAGACAAATACAGTTTAGGGTATGAAATGAGTCAGGAGCCAAGAAGCCTTTTAGGTGGAAGGCGCAAATCATAGTTGAATCTGTAGATTTTGGATTTATGAGCCATTGTAAATGTAGTCATCACATTAGATAATATCACCAATGGAAAATGTGTAGTGAATAAATGGAAGAATTTAGAGCGGAACTCAGATATATCTGTGTTTACATGATAGAGAAAAGGAGAGTATAAGAGGCCGAAGAGTGGATGAAGGTTAGATGAGTCCAGGAAGCCAAGAAGAGAGAGGACAGTAGGATCCTGAGTACTTATTATGGGAGGGCTCATGTGGTACTATAGTGCTGGGCTTCTTGTTAATGTACGGAGAACTAAATTTGATCAAGTTAATAATATAAGCATAAGTAATTACCACAGAATGCCCATATCCGGGAAGCAAGCATTTATTAACTAGGTATGGGAGTCCCAAATTTTTAAAGCCCTTTTTTTTTGGTCTTTAGTAGGAAGGGACTTTTCTATTCTTCCTGCTCATTTTTGAAATAGTTTTATAAAAGGTTGTTCTCTCTTAAGCTCTTCTCCCATATTTAAAACAGACATGGGGATAGATTTGTGCTGAAAACATAAAAAATGTGTAAACTGCGTAAGAAATTGGTCTGTAAGAATTCAAATGTATAGACTTGGAAACACATTATAAAATTTCTATCTACTGGCTTGAATAATTTTCACTTTTATGTCTTCAAGTGAGCCAAATTTAAAATTTTTCTTCCAAAATCATATGCCAAATCATGTTACAATGCACCTGCTTTCTTCCCCTATTTTAAAGATCAATCGGATAATTATTCCAGGTATTGGGCGCTCACTGGGACCAGCATTGTGCTGAGAACCAAGCTGACTATGTCAGTGACCTAGGTCTACAGCCTCACCTAAGGCTGCTGATGCCTATTGGGCTAACCCAGACAAAATAGTTTTATTTTTTTTTTTCAAGTAACTTACGTGAATAATTTAATAAAATATAGAATTGAAGATACTGCAATCAAAAGCCAGCTAGCATCTAATCTTATTTTGCCATATAACAGTAAAATTTGAATTAAAAGAATATAGTAAAATTGTTAAAGGACCTAGTTTGAAATATTTCAAACAATTATTTATTTCTCAAATTATAAACATTTCTAGAGATATTTTAATGCAGAAGCCAATGCTAGTAATAAATTGATGTCTGATTTCCTATTCTAGTGATTCAACTATTTTGAGTGGTAGACATGGGTTGAATTTTGTGAAAGGGCTGTTTCTATCCAAAATAGAACTTGACTTTTATTTTTTAGTGGAAAAAATTCTGCTCAGCTGAAACTCTTTTTATTATAAAAAACTTATACTGATTTTCCAGAAAATTAGCAATCCTGACATTTAGAAGTTAGAGATTTTCTTTGAATTTTTGTTCTTTAACAGAACTACTATTATAAACAATAATAAATAATAGCTATTATTATTACTATAAAGAATGGCATGAAAACTGATTTAATGTATGAATATGAACTTAAAGATCAGTCATTCAACCTTGAAAAGAGGTGGGTAGATAGAAGCTGGGGTTGGCAGGATTTTATAT
>PVKM010005526.1:0-47509 GCA_004027735.1 Carollia perspicillata
GAGAGGGGAAGGGAGGCGCAAAGAGGGAGAGAAAGATCAATGTGTGGTTGCTTCTCATGTGCTGCTCCCCTCCAGTGGAGAGGTAGCCAGCAACCCAGGCCTGTGCCCTGACCAGGAATTGAACTGGTGACCCTTTGTTTCGCAGGCCGGCACTCAGTCCACTGAGCCACATCAGCCAGGGCTTTAACATTCTTGTTGATCACTACTAACTCCTTTATAATATTTTCCTTCAAAGTATTTCCTTCCATTTCTGTCTTTTAAAGACTGATTATATAAATAATGCATACCATTTGTCAAAATGCAGAAAATGCAAACATACATGTGCCGTAGACTGAATGTGTCCCAAATTTGTATAACGAAGTCCTAACCTCTAATGTGACTATATTTGGGGTAAGGTTTTTAGGAGATATTTAAGGTTAAATGAGGTCTTAAGGGTCAGGCCTGAAATCTGTATGATTGGTGGCCTCATAGATCCCCTCCACCCCTCTCTTAGGACATAGCAAGAAAGCAGCCATCTGCAAGCCAGGAAGAGAACTGTCACTAGATCCTGCATCAGCTGGCACCTAATCTTGGACTTGCCAGTGACCAGAACTGTGGGGAAAAAAATTCTGGTGTTTAAGCCAACAAGTCTATGATATTTTGTTATGGAAAAGATCGATATTATTCCCGAATCTTCTAACCCAGGAAATGACTGCTGTTAACAGCATTTCCTTCCAGATTTTCTTTTTCTTTTTCATTCAACAACTGTCTTTGTAGTCCTGTACATTTGGCACCTCATATTTCCCCTTTCTTCCTAAATTACAGCTTTTCTACTGGACTTAAAATATATTCCCTGATCTGATTCACCTAACTCCACCTACACTTGAGGAATTCTTTGGGAAGAGATGTTAGAAATACTCTTGTTCAAATCCCTGCAAGAGCATAAATCCACAATAGTATTTTTTGATATAAAATAAAATCACAACTCTTTGCAACTGTTGAGAAAATGCCGCTCTGGATTAGTGAAAAGTCTGAATTATGATAATTCTGGAAGAAATGTGATTTTAGCACATTCAAGTATGCGCAATAACTCTGAATGGGCCAAACAAAATTTAGGGAAATTAAAATTCTTGAAAATTTGATTTTATGAATAGGTAAGTATGATTTCCCCTTCGTTCAATAATAAGTTTATGTTTGTATAGTGCTTTATCATTTTCAGAACACTTTGCCTTTATGATTTATTTTGGTCCTCAGCCTCAGAAGTAAAGGAGGCAGTGCCTTTCCATTTCAGAGGTGGAGAGAAAGCTAGTGACTGACTGGGAATAGGTAAAAAAATTACTCAGCTTATCAGCTTTTTTAAAATGCAATAACAGCTAACACTTTCTGTGGTTTGCCAAGTCCTAGCCACTGTTCTAAGGAGTTTTACCTGTCTTCTTATTTAATCGTTATAATAACCCCTGAGATTTGTACTATTTTTATTCCCATTTTATAGACAAGAAAATCGAGGCACAGAGGATTAAGTAACTTGCTCGAAATCCCGTGATAATAAGTTGTGAGGCCAGGTTCACACCCAGGCAGTCTGACTACAGGACTCGTGCCTCTCACAGTGACCTCAAAAGTAGTAGGCTCACCCAGACTGGTGTGATTCAGTGGGTTGGGCATTGTTCTGCAAAGCAAAAGGTCACCAGTTCAATTCCTAGTCAGGGTACATGCCTGTGTTGTGGGCCAGGTCCCCAGTTGGGGGTGCGCAAGAGGCAACTGATCGATGTTTCTCTCCTTCTCTTTCTCCCTCCCTTCCCTGCTCTTTAAAAATAAATAAATAAACTCTTTTTAAAAAAAGTAGTAGGCTCACTACAGATACTTTTGAAGGACAGAGATGTTGTGTTTCATAGGTTGGGAGGTGCCTCCTACGGCCTGGTGTGCCTGGCTCATTTACTTAGAATTGCTTCCCATGCAGTGAGAGATTCCTCAGAGCTGACTATCCAAATAAATGCAGTATTTATAGACTCCTGCTTAGTGATTGACATTTAACTGTTCTACATTTGTGCATAGGATTCTACATTTGCTGATCGCTTGTTTGTACTCATGTGATGATCTTGTTTCTTAAAGTAGATTGAAAGGCATCCAATATTATGCTGTGTTTAAAATTAGTTTTTACCCCATATGGCTGAGAGCAGGAAAGGTAGGTAGGAAATAAGGAATCTGGGCCCTGTTCTGCCACTAAATAGCTGATTGACCGTGAGGCCTCAGTTTTCCCTTCCTGTAGGCCTCAAATTAATTTTGAGACCAGCAGCAAAGTAGCACTTATCAGAAAATGCAGATGTCCATATTTTTTCTTGTAATAAAATTTACATAACACAAAATTCACCATTTTAACCATGTACAGTTCAGTGGCATTTAGTACACTCACAATGTTGGGCAAGTATCACCATTATCTGGTTCCAGAACATTTTCGTCTGGATGTGGAATATCGAGAATAGAAAGAGAGAGTGCTGTGCCATACGGTAACTCTATGTTTAGCTTTTTAAGGAACTGCCAAACATTTCCAGTGCCACCTGTAATGTCTGAGTGTTTCAATTTCTCCACATCCTTGCCAAAATTTGTTACTGTCTGTCTTTTTGATTAATGCCACCCTGGTGGTGGGGAGTCACGTTGTGCTTGTCCCTATTTATGGCTTATCTGTGTCTGATCTAGGCTGTGACTTCAGTGACAGCCTGAGCTGAATTTGTCTCATTCACCACTATTTCACCAGTCACTGTCCACCTAAGTTCCCAGCACATACTCTACGATAACGGAAGTACTTGGTGAATAAAATAATCGCCAGCCACCGTTATTTTGGTGTAATCCTCCACACCAAAATGGAACTATCTATTTTCTATGGCAGAGTTCCTACGGCATCCATATATTTTGCAAAGGGTGGTCACAAACATCTTTAAACATAAAGAAGTTGCTGAAAGGAATGAATTTTGATGTTAAAGTCCCCAAATCTATTTTTTTACTTCACAAATTCCTCCTCCAGTGATAGTAATATTAGTTTTAGAAGAATTCTAAAATGCCTTTTGCTGATCAAAGATTTGTCAATAATGCCTTTGTCCCGAGATAATGATTCGGTTGAACAGCAGCTTTCTTGAATGCCTGCCTGTTCCGAGGGCATGTGCCAGTACTTCACTCCTTTTCATACAATGGAACAGCTGAATACTGTTCCATTGTATGAGCAGACCACTTTTGGCTTATTCATTCATCTCTCAGTGGAGTTCGGGTTGTTTCCACCTTTTGGCTACGGTGAATAATGCTGCTGTGACCATTCATGTACATATTTTTTGGTAGACATATGTTTTCTTGTCTTTTTTTTTTTAATCCTCACCCGAGGACATTTTTCCATTGCTTTTCAAGAGAGAGGAAGGGGGAGAGTGAAACGTCGATGTGAGAGAGAAGCATGGATTGGTTGCCTCCCATACACGCACAGACTGGGGAGAGAACCTGCAACCTAGGTATGTGCCCTGACAGGGAATCAAACCCACAACCCTTCAGTTACAGGACGATGCTCCAGCCATCGGAGCCACACCGGCCAGGGCTAGGCATCTGTTTTCAATTCTCTTGGTTTAATGCTACGCGTATGTTATGAGTGGAATTCCTGGGTCACATGATAACGCTATGTATAACTTTTTGAGGAACTGGCAGACTCTTTTCCACAGTGGCTGTGCCATTTCATGTTACTACCAGCAATGAATGAAGGTGGCCTCTCCGTGTTAATGAGGATCGGGAACCCAGATTGCTATTCAATCAGGAGTCATGGTTAGCAATGCCATGACTGCGAAGGAACTGAGCAAATGTCAAAGGTGTTTAAGTTATTCTGAATAACTTAATGGCGATATGCAAGATTTTATGTATCTCTGAATGCTGCCCAGCCCCCCGGTAGAACTAGTTTTCCTTGTTGTTCATTAGTCAGTAGCTCACCAGCAACTAAGTGCCGCGAATCATCTGCAGTTCCCATGACAGATGGGACAGCCAGCAGTGTCACAGAATGAATGTTCTACGGGCTGATCAGATCCCAAACTGAAAATGACAACCCCTGACCGTGCTTGTTGTGCAATTCCAAGACATTGTGTTAGAGGACACAGATAATTGCTCCAATTGCTCTGAACAAGGAAAATAGGATGCGTTAGCCAGGTCTCCTGTGTGCATACACAGACTTACTTTCTGTTGATAATCCAAGAAAATCCATCTGAGAGGGGAGAAAATATCTCCTGTAGAATAAAATGAGCCCCAACTTTGAGAGAATCATGCAGAGTCTCAGGGCTCAATCAATACAGAAAGGTCTGGGTAATTAACTGAGCTCCCAGGGAAACTTGATCTCTAGCCTGACATGCATCGCTAAGTATTTCCAGACCCAAGGTAACATTCCAGCTTCTCGAAAGTCATGAACTGAATTGACCTCTCTCACTGGGACAGAAACTCTCGTTGCTGTCTGTGGACCTCTTATTTCACCCCAAGTAGATGTCACCATCTGCCGTGGGAAGAATCAATGAACACACTGTTTGCTGGAACCCACTTTACACATCTCTCAGTGCCGATAAGGAAAAGATAATATGCATTATGTAATTTTCCCAAGTATATGAGTGCATTTTACACTCACCATTTTCATTACTTTGCCGATACCCTGACTCATTCTCAAAACTTGACTTAACTGCAGTTTCCAGTAGGAGTAGCTGCTTTTAATAATAATAGAAGCAAAAGAAACCAATAAATGTTTGCTAATTTTTGTTGTTGGGGGATTACATACCGGAAAGCTGATACAGCCAAAGTCAGAGCTATGATCTCAAGGCAGAAACAGAACTCAATGACCAGAGCTATCTATTTCTCTCTCTTTTCCCACACCCCTCTGTTCTGCTTAGTTCTCCTTCTCTTTGCAAATTGGCCTCATTCTCTCTTCCTACAGGCAGCCTTTTTTCTGGTACCAGGGAACGTGGCTTTGCCTAGTTACCCCGAGACAAACAGGACTCTTCTTTCTCTGAAGTCCACGTAGCAATCCCAGACAAGGATCTGATTGGCTCTGCTATTGCCATATGCCCATCCCTGTAGTCAGAGAGGCATGTTCTGTACTGTGTTCAGATTAGGGGCAACTCATTTGTGGGGAGGACAGTAGAGCATGCTGGAGAGACAAAATAAATAAACTAAAGTCCACTGCAGGTTATAAATCCCTGTTTATTTTATTGGCTGGGAGGGCTAAAGGAAGGGAGGCCAACTGTATTTCTGTAACAGCAGGTCCTTCTCAGTCTCTTGGAAACAGACTGGTTCATCAAGGGAGTTTTTCATGTGTGTCGTATGCCACTTTTTTCTCTATGAGATCAAATTTCTAGTTTGTCTATTCACCGCTATGTCTCTAGGACTTAGCACAATGTCTGGCACCTAGCAGGTACTCAAAGAGATTTGTGGAGTGAATTTTAAGGATTTAAGGCACAGCTGACTTGGAAGGAACCTTGGCAATAATTGAGCACATATCAGATGCCAGGTGCCTGTGTGTGTCAGAAACTGAGGCTGCGGCCCTGACTGGTGTGGTTCAGTGGTTTGGTCATTGTGCTGCAAGGCAAAAGGTCGCTGGTTCAATTCTTGGTCAGGGTGCATGCCAGGGTGGGGTTAGGAGAAGGACTGGAGGTGCGTGAGAGGCAACCAGTTGATGTTTCTCTCCCTCTCTTTCTCTCTCCCTTCCCCTCTCTCTCTAAAAATAAATAAATCAAATCTTAAAGAAACAAGAAGAAGTTGAGACTGCAAAGAATGAAGAAACAAAACCTGGTGCCTGCCCTTTAGGCTCTCACAGTCAGTCAGGGTCAGAGGAGGTAGCTACTTATTCAAGTTATCGATATGAGATCACACATGCAATAAACAAGGTTTGAACAAAGTAAATCCCTAAGAGTTAAAATGTTTTCAGTGTTTTGATAAAATTTACCCATGTTCTTAAAATTAGCTATATACAAACAGAAGTGTTTAAAACAGGAGTTTTCAATCCAAATTCTGGGTCGGTGGGTACAATGGGGTGAATGGGCGACACAAGCTTTTCAAGAGGCAATAATGAATGGCCATCACTGTAGTGATTTGGGGATGTTGTGTCCCAAATAGAAGTGGTTCTTGATATTTATAGCCAGTTAATTATTACCATATAGGAATAAATCATGTTGCCAAATTTTTCAATTTTTCAAGCGAAGCTAGAAATGTAGATTTTGGAGGCCTGAAATTTGTCAGTTTTTAAGTGTTGGCCAGCACTATGTACAATAAATAAAACACATCTAACAGGGCACACAGAGTCCAGAGGTCACTAATCTGCAACTTCTGGTGAAGATCACCCCATTTCATCTCCAGCACCTGGAACAGGGCACTGCATACAGCAGCAGCTCAGCACACATTTATTTGATAAATGAGTGAGTCACTGGAAACCTTCAAGTAAAATTGTTATCTAGGATTTTATAAAAATTACTTTTCTCTTTACAATCAGTAAAGTGTTTCTATTCAAGATTTTAAGGCTAACTAGAAATTTATCTCACAAATATCCTTTGCCAAACTTTATTTTATGCTATACCCACAATACAAAAAGATTGTGCGAGAGCTGTGTAGTTATAAGTATGCTTTATCATTATAAAGGGGGATACCAAAAAAGTGAGGTGAAGAAGTATTAAATTCCCTGAAAAAGGCCAGTTTCCCCTTTTTCAAATAAAAGACAGTTGCATAAGAATTGCATGTGGTGCCTTGGCCGGTGTGGCTTAGTGGATTGAGTGCCGACCTGTGAACCAAAGGGTCGCCAGTTTTCAGTCAGGGCACATACCTGTGTTGTGGGCCAGGTCCCCAGCAGGGGGTCTTGAGAGGCAACCACACATTGATGTTTCTCTCCCTCCCTTTCTCCCTCCCTTCCCCTCTCTAAAATAAATTTAAAAACATTTTTTAAAAAAAGAATTGCATGTGCCCTGGCTTGTGTAGCTCAGTGGATTGAGCACGTGCCTGCAAACCAAACAGCCACGGTTCGATTCCCAGTCAGTGGACATGCCTGGGTTGCAGGCCAGTTCCCAGCCTGGGACGCATGAGAGGCAACCATACATTGATGTTTCTCTCCCTCTCTCCTTCCCTTCCCCTCTAAAGATAAATTTTAAAAAATTAAAAAAAATAAAAATAATTAAAAAATTGCATGTGGTAAACAATACCAAGTTGTATGTCTAAAATATATGTAATTGTATGCCTAAAATGTACAGTTCTCAAGATATGGAGGTTAAGTCTTTTATTCCAAGCTATCAGTGGCTTCTTTTCTGGCACAGCTAGTCTATATGTATGTCTCTTTATTTTTTGTAATCTCAAATGATGTATTCATTCATTATTTGTTAAACAAGTAGTGATTCAAACAACAAAAACCAGGCACCAGGCACTAGGCACAGTATGTGCATGTGTGTCGTTGAACAGTACATGGTTTTTCTATGGGTAATATAGAATAGTACCGAAGGCACATCATTATTAATATAATTCAGGCTAAAGAGAAGTGCCTTGGGAGAGGTACATGCTAATGGAACGGGAGTTGTGAAAACCGAATAGACAATATTTTCTAGCAGGGCTATGAATACCAAGCTACAGATTTTGTAGTTTATTAGGAAGGAAACAGAGTCACTATACGGAGGTATTAGATTCTATTTCACGTTAAAGTTACAAGGTCACTTGTAACCTGATCTGGCTGTCCGTCCCCAAATGGCATTTGTGAACACTGAGAAAAAATGTTATTCATGTCTTGGAAGTAAGTGAAAATCCCAAACTTTGAGTTTAAAAGTTAACATAATGAATCTAATTTGATTTCATTGTTTTTTTAACACAATCTTTTAAAAATTCCATTTTAATTGTTTTCAAATTAAATAAACAAATGGCAGTCCTCAGATGGTTCAGTCTCAGCCAAGCATACACCCACTTCCACTCGGTATTAAAGTTACGCGGGAACCTGCTCTCCTTCCACAAGAGTTTCTGTAGGGACTTAATTTTTAGGTGCATCTCCATTGTCCCCACCCTCCACAGCACTCTGGGACATTCTGATTGGCTGTGAATCTGATCCGGCTGCTCTGATTGGCCAGTGTCCTGTTGCGAGCGCGAAGAAGCCTGTTTCCTGGGATACGGCCTGGGCGGGCAGAGGCGTAGGGCGAGTTGTGGTGTGCTTGAGCAGTAACTCTGGCGTGTGTGGTGTCTCGGGTCCGCGACTTAGTCACCGAGCACCATGGCCAGTGTCCACGAGAGCCTGTACTTCAATCCCATGATGACCAATGGGGTGGTGCATGCCAACGTGTTCGGCATCAAGGACTGGGTGACGCCGTATAAGATCGCGGTGCTGGTGCTTCTGAACGAGATGGGCCGTACGGGCGAGGCTGCTGTCAGCCTCCTGGAGCGGCGGAGGCTCAACCAGTTGCTCCTGCCACTACTGCAGGTGAGGGGCCCCCGCCGGCTCCCGCTCTTTCAGCAAAGCTCTACTGAGCACCTACCTGCCCCGTGCCGGACACTTATCCGGGCCTGGGAGTACGAGGGTTCATCAAATAACTCTCAGCCCTGGAGGACCGCAACGCCCCTCCCCCAACAACAACAACACTTAATGAGTGCTTACGGTGGGCCAAGTGCTTCACTTGCATTTTTTTTTCAGGTTCATATCAGGCTCCAGCATTTGTTAGCTGAATGACTGGAAAGGTTATTTTTTCAGACCCTCTGTCTTCTGTAGAGTGGAACTGGCTACACGTAGACCTGAGTGTGCGAGGCAGATGAATCGCATGAGCTCCGTATCCTTGAGAACCTTAATAAGTAGTAATAATGACATAAAACTAACAATGAACATGGATTGAACGCTGTGTGCTAAGCATTTTGCACATTTTATTTCATTTTTCAGATTCAGGTTGTAGCTCTACCACTTACTAGTAGTGCGACTCGACCCAAGTTTCCCAGTCTCTTTTGGGTCTCTGGTGCCTGCAAAATGGGAACAATAATGGAAACCAGTATGTCATGGGATGGCTGTATTAAATCAGAAGGTCCACGGGGAGCTCTTCTCAGGAAATACTCAATATTGGCTATTTTTATGTTAATGTTGATTCATTCAACTATTTGTTGAGTAGCAGTTAAGAATCTTTTTAGACCTTTTGCTATAGGTATGTGCATATAGATAGGCAGGAGCATATGATTATAAGTATATATACATGTATCCTTTTAATTTAGTTCTGCTTAAAATTAAAAAAAATTTTTTTTTACGCAATTGCTACTTCTATTCTGCAGCTCTCCCTTCAATTAACAAGTCTTGGAGCTCTTTACATGTCAGCACGTTTGAATAGATCTACCTTATTTTTTTTAATGGTTGCATTGTGTCCACCAGTAAGAAGAGAAACAATTTAACTTAAAAATTTTAACTAATATTAAAATAAGTTTATTTATTATCAATTATAAATTCTTTATTGATGGACTTATAGGTTCTTTTCAGTTTTTGCTCATTTCTTTTTTTTTAAAGATTTTATTTATTTATCTTTAGAGGGGGAGAGAGAGAGAGAGAGGGAGAGAATATCAATGTATGGTTGCCTCTCTTGCGTCCCATGCTGGGAACTGGCCTGCAACCTAGGCATGTGCCCTGACTGGGAATCGAACTGGGACCCTTGGGTCCTGGCCCGCGCTCAATGCACTGAGCTACACCAGCCAGGGCTTTTTTTTTTTTAACATTACTTTTTTTTTTAGATTTTATTTATTTATATATCTTTAGAGGGGAAGGGAAGGAGAGAAGGAGAGAAATGTCAATGTATGGTTGCCTCTGGTGCATCCTCCTTTGGGAACCAGCCCGCAACCCAGGCATGTGCCCTGACTGGGAATTGAACTGCGATTCTTTGGTTCACAGGCCCACACTCAATCCACTGAGCTACACCAGCCAGGGCAGTTTTTGTTCATTTCAAACAATGCATGCTGAACATACTACCCCTAGAAGTGGAATTGCTGGTTATCCACATCTACAGTTGGCATATATACTGCCAACTAATTCTTCAAAAAAGATTCAATGTTTAGTTTTAAATCTCAATTAGACTGTAGTCTTCTTGATAGCAGAGATTGCACACTCTCTGTTTCTAATGGTACCTTATGTGGACTTGGACACATAGTATGCCTACCTATCTTACAGGGTTTGGGGAAGGGTCAAATGAAATTATGTGTATGAAAATAAGACACCTTTGTGTAATGTTTTGCAGTTCACAGAGCACTTTGCATTATCTTAAAATTTCCCACAAACAAGGGAGATGGTTGTTACTATCTCCATTTTACAGATGTAGGAAACTAGGGCTCAGGAGGCTACAACTTTGCATGATTACAAAACTAGAAAGGAAGTAATGATGCATCCTTGGACTACAGATTCTATGTTTTTCCCCATTTTGTTTATTTATTTATTTATTTTTAAATATTTTACTTATTTATTTTAGAGAGATGGAAAAGGGAGGGAGAAAGAGAGGGAGTGGAACATCAGTGTGTGGTTGCCTCTAGCACACCCCATACTGGGAATATGGCCTGCAGCCCAGGCCTGTGCCCTGACTGGGAATCAAACTGGTGATGTTTTGGTTCGCAGGCCTGCGCTCAATCCACTGAGCTACACTAGCCAGGGCCGTGTTTTTTCCCATTTTATACCATTCCACTGACTAAACAAGAATGCCATGCAAATTTCAAGTATTGCTGTAGGGTTTTAAATAATATTTTTTTCTTTCCTGATTTGAGATTTCATGTTTGAAATCATTGTTAAAGCAGAGGGGCTGATCAGGAAATTCATGTTTGCTGCTGGGTCTCATTCTCCAGCTCTTTAAAATGTATCCATAACCACCTTGTCTTCCTTTACTCAGGGCCCAGATATTACACTGTCTAAACTCTACAAGTTAATCGAAGAATCTTGTCCTCAGCTGGCAAATTCAGTACAGATCAGGTAAACTTCATTTTTTTCTATATATGTGAAAAGATGTCAAAGTAGATGAAAATTAGAAAAGGGCATATATTAATTAATTCTTTTAAAAAAGATGCCTTTATTATTTTAGGTTGTTAAGAAATTTTTTTAGCCAATGGTTAAAATTAAATGTACTGCTTCAGAATTAATTTTTCTATGTGGATCTACCTCTTTGTTTTTAACTGTTGCAGAGAATTCATTTTTATTTGCTGATGTGTTATTTTGACAAATTTTATGATCAAGAAAACATCAGCAATGATACTTTCTAGAATATAGGTGGGACATTTTGGATTACAAAGTTTGTTTTATATGTCACCATTATATATATATGAATTGCTTTTTAAAAAGATTTTATTTATTTATTTATTTATTTATTTATTTATTTATTTATTTATAGAGAAAGAGAGGGAGAGAAACATCAATGAGTGTGAGAAACATCAATGAGCTACCTCTCGCACGAACCTAACTGGCCCACAATCAGGCACGTGCCCTGATCAGGATTTGAACTGGCGACCTTTCGCCTTGTGGGACAGTGCCCCATCATCTGAGCCACACTGGCCAGGGATGAATTGCTTTTAAAATAGATTTCTTTTAGATAAATATGAAATGTGAGAAGATATTCAAAGGGACTATCTAAAACACATACTTCAATTTTCTCATTCAGAATCAAACTGATGGCCGAAGGTGAACTGAAGGATATGGAACAATTTTTTGATGACCTGTCAGATTCCTTTTCTGGAACTGAACCAGAAGTTCACAAAACCAGTGTAGTAGGTATGAAGTTCTCCTGAGGAGAGCAGAGAATATGTTTGTTGAAGTGAATGGCTTTCTAAATCACATGCAGTATTTGAACAAACAGAGTAGGGATGTTTGCACGTGTGTTAGTACGTGTTCACTGCCTTACCATTTCAATCTGTGTTAAAATAATTTCCCACGGAAAAGCATCTTTTGTTTTGTCTATAATAGTCTTAAGTATCAGCCTGGCCTGGGGACTTTTAGGGTTTCTCAGCTCCTTTCCCCAGTCGTCTGGATGTCTTATCTGCATTTCACAACTCTAAGTCATGGTCACCAACTAGATTTCTAGGAAGAGAAGTAAGTCAATATATTATTGATATAGTTTATAAGGTGAGGGCATACATGACATTTCTTGATGCTTTTCTGTTAGCTTTATATCCATGCTCCATCATCCTGTCTTTTTTTCATGGTAATTTTTGTTCTTCAACTTGAGTTATTTATTGATAACTTAACGTCTCTTCTGTGTGCCAGGATGTGGACTTGAAAATAGAAATGGACCTTCTTTTTATGGAGATACATTTTGGTAGGGTGGGGCCAAATGGAAAAAGTATACACATAAGATAATTTCAGGTAGTTGTAACAGCCACGAAAAAATATTTGGGTGGATAAAGATGGTGGCATGCGATGGGGAGAACTCAGCCCTGAGTGAGAAGAAACTAAATTTGTAAAGGGTGAGGGCAGAATATTCGAGGCAGAGGGAATAGCAGTTTCAAGTGTCTCTTCAATTCTTTTGAAGGAAGAATTGACACCAATATAATAATCAGATTTATGTATCCTCATTTCATTCAATGCCTTCACCTTGTCTGTGTCTTATTTTGTAGGCTTATTTCTGCGACACATGATCTTGGCCTACAGTAAGCTTTCTTTCAGTCAAGTGTTCAAACTGTACACTGCCCTTCAACAGTACTTCCAAAACGGGGAGAAAAAGACAGTGGAGGATGCCGACATGGAGCTGGCCAGCAGAGAAGAGGGCGAAAGAAAAATGGAAAAGGAAGAACTTGACGTGTCTGTAAGGTAACTTGGGTTTTCCTGGCAGGAAATGGCTTAATTAGAGGCACAGCCAGTCCTTATTCATTTGGAGTTCACGTGCTGCCCATCACCTTTTCGCCCCTCCAGATCCAGGAAGTCAGCCCCTAGGGGGTGCATCAGTGGGCTCCTTGCCCTCTGATTTCTGACTGGGAGGCACTGGTGGGAAATCCCGAGGGCCAAGGATGGTGAGGGCAGGGTGTTGATTCATTGGCTCCCCTCCTTCGGGGTCATGGTGGGCTTGCCCTCAGTATTGGATAACGAGGAAGATTTCCCAGGCCTGGTGTGTAAGCTGCCCCCATTACCAGCTCCAGGAACTGTGTTGTCCCTTATGGCTTCTCTGTCCCTTACCCTTCTCACATTGCCCCATCCAAGTGTGCCATTTGTTTCCTGCTGGGGCCCAGATGCTGCCAGCTTCTTTATTTCCCTCAGAGCTCTCATCACTAAGTAACTTTTTACATTTATGTGATGACTTATTTATGTCTGTTTAGCTAAGACCCTTTTCTGTCATTTCACTGCACTTCCCCCAGCACTTGGTTCAGGATCCGACTCAAAGGATGTGTCTGTAAACAAGTATTGGATGAATGAATGCAGAAAATCAAAATATGTGGTCCATCACCTACACTGGTATCTGGCCCCATAACACAGTTTTATTAACTTCTTTCCCTTTGCTGTCTCACTTCTCTCTCCAACTGTTACCTGAGATCACCTCCCAAATAAACTACTGGTACAAATAAATATGTATGTGTTTGGGTAGGTGTATTTCATATTCCCCGATCTCAGGGAGCCAGCAGTGTGATGAGGAAGACTGACGGGGTAAACTGATCATTCAAGTCCAAGGTGTTCAAGGCTCTGTGAGGAGTAAGCCCCACTGGCCCTAGGCAGGCTGGCCAAGCCTTTGGGAGGCGGAGAGTGACTGTTTGTAGGCAGAATGCTGCCCTGCAGTTCCTAAGATTAGTCTTTGGTTATGGGATTTGTTCAGCACATACTGGGAGCCAGATTATAGTACCATTAATTACTTTCAGAAACTCACTTATTCAGTTGCTTACAAATGTTTCTCATCTCTTGGAAAGGTAGTATAGTGTAGAGTTAAGGGTCTGACGCTGGAGTCTGAACACTGGGTATGAATTCTGGCCTCTTCTCTTACTCTCTGTGAGACCTCGGGCCAGTTGTTCAACCTTTCTGTGCTTCAATTTCTTCCTTCTTCTTTCTCTTCTTTCCTTCCTTGCTCACCGAAGGATATCTTTTTCATTGATTTTTAGAGAGAGAGAAACATTGATATGAGAGAGAAACATCAGTTGGTTGCCTTCCATACATGCCCCGACTGGGGATCGATCCCACAACCTAGGCATGTGATTGACTGGGAATTGAACCTGAAACCGGCTAGGGCTGTGCTTTAAGTTCTTGACCTGCAAAATGAGGGAAATATCACCTCCTCAGAGGATCGATGTGGAAATTCAATAATAAATGAATGTTAAGTGTTTAGAACTGTACTGTTTGTCCTCATTTGCAGCAATTTTCCTTTGTGTGATTCTGATTATTTTTTTCTGTTTTATCAGCCTTATTGCTCCCATGTCCTTTATTATAAGCTACCCTAAATCTTTTTTTTTGGGGGGATGGGTTTAAGTAAATACAGCATTTGGTACCTCTGAGTGTCATGGACTTCAGAGGAGGATGGCGACAGGAGTGGTGTGTCTAGTTTTATTCCGACTCCTATCTGTCTCTAGCCTTTTTGAGTGCAGCTATATTTATTTCAAGTCTTGGGCTATTTTGTTTAAGGGACCTCTTAAGAGAAAAGGACTTCTAATTGCCAAGACACTTAACTGTTTTCCACTTGAAAACTTGGCCTGTGAAATTTTTTTCCGCTTCCCTCTAGGTCACTATTGTGTCACTGATCTTTGTTAGGCCTGAGTCAGGGCTGGTTCTTGGCAGCTCAATATTTGCAGAAGCTGATACACTGCCTTGGGGATTGTTAGGTAATATTTATTGGAAATGAAATCAAGAGAATATTAGAGCAGCTCTTCCCAAAGTGTTTTCTGTGGAACACTAATGCTTCTTGAGAGATGTGAGGAGAGGATTCTTTGTGCAGATGAGTTTGGCAAATGGTACTTTAGACAAAAGTAAATCGAGTTTCTTTCTCTGATGTGTATCATGAGTCTCCAAGCAAGATGGAGCACACAGTTTTCCCCAATTTTTTAACCTCAGAAGCACTTTTTTAGAAGACTCATTTACGTATTGTTTGCATGAAATAGTTTGAGAACTATGGTAATTGACAGAGTGCTTACACAGATATTATTTATGAGTAAATACTGATTTTATCCTTATTATAATCCCGTATAGAGAAGCAATCTCTTTAGCGATAAAAGGGTCATATTTATACTTTGCCCTCAAATTAGACTGTTTTATATTGCGCATGTATAGGTTTGTCAAGTCTAGAGTACATTTCTTGTTTATTGGTTCTGTGTAATCTAAACTTCCAGACAAGTGGTTATTTCTTAGGTAAAGCCTCTTTTTCCTGCTCTTGAATATGACACCATCTTGTATCTGTAGCAGAGAGTTAGAAACCCTCCATTCATTCACTTCCCAAACTCGGAGTGCCCAGGTGGGTAGGCACAGCACTGGGTATTCACATGCAAATGCAGGTAAGAGCAGCCAAGCTAGGCAATGTGATAACCATCTAGGAGACTGTGGGAGCTCCCACGAGAGATGTCAGGAGAGATTCTTGGAGCTGTGAAGCTTGTGGTAATCTTGAATGGCAGACTGTGTACAACAGCCTAACAGTTGGGGTGCAAATGGGCCTGCGGGTTGGGGAAGCAGCGGGGGGACCTGGTCATTACAGGAGACCTGTAAGGAGTGCATCGGAGCTGGGGTGCAGAGGAGAAAGACAATGCAAAGGAGAGAGGCAGGAGGTAGGGCCCCCCATGCCCTGCTAAGCAGTGTGGACTTTGTTTTGGAAGGTGATGGGATGCCACTGAAGGGCTTTACATCAGGGCTGGCATGACAGAATTGCATATGGGAAGGACCTGCTGAGAGCTGTGTAAAAATCAGGTCTGTGTTTGTCCACAGTTATATTGCGTGAGTTTTGTCAGGTCACTCATTCAGCATCGCTTTTTGAGTATGCCTTGTCTATTCCTGAGAGGAGAGAATTAATTGTAAACGTTTTGAACTCTTCTGATAAAGAATCTATTTGACTTTGTAAGCATTACCATGTTTGCTATGGTGAATTGTATGTATTTCTATATTATTTTTGTTTTGTGTCTTTTAGAGAAGAGGAGGTATCTTGCAGTGGGCCTCTGTCCCAAAAACAAGCAGAGTTTTTTCTTTCTCAACAGGTATGTTAATTCTGTAGTTTATCATAAACTTGAAAAAAACCCTGTGACATCATTTGTCATAACATATGCTTGTTATGTTAGTAGGTTTATTGGTAACTGCATTTCCCCTTGCTGTCGGTCCTCTTTTCTTCACTAACAATGCAAATGTAGTTATGTGTTACTTCCTATTTTGTGAGTGATTTTATTTTTCTATTAAAGTTATAATGTGGCTTCATTTAATAATAATGTGTAACTAACACAGCCCCAAAATATGTGATTTAGAAGACTTACTTCCCTTTCCCCAACATTTTATTATGGAAATTTTCCAACAGAATGAAAAGTTGAAAAGCATTTTACAGTGAATATCCACATACCCATCATCTTTAGCCTTAGTATTTTGTTCTGTTCATCACATACTTACCCATCCTCTATTCAGCCAGTGTTTCATTTCATTTCTTTTCTTTTTTTTTGATGCATTTCAAGTTGCAAATATCAGTGCACTTATCCTAAACTTTATTTTGTTTGTGTTTGAGACTTTTTTTCATTTTCTCAGTAACATTAGCTGAACATTTTTCTTCCATGTTATTTTCAAGCATAGACTGTTGATTTTTTGCTAGACTTTTCTAGTTTTCCCTAATTTTGTTCTTAATTTTCTTTCTGCAGAAAGATGTAATGACCTAGATAAAAGGGATAGGAACACCCCTGCAGATGAGTTTTAAGCATTAGAAAAACCTGTCTAGACAATCGGTTAACTATCGAGGAGAGAAAATGTAGTTGGATCCTCATACCTCTGTACATTACAGGTGGATGGATTAAAGGGGCAAATGTAAATATTTAAAGCTATAATTAAAGTAGAAGGAACTATGTATTAACTTTGAACTGATCTCTGCATGGGAGAAAGACTTTCTAAACATAAAAGCTGTGGAAGAAATGTGTAGGAGAAGATCATTTGATTTTTCGGCATAAAAATTTAAAAATGTCTGCATGTCAGAACACATTCTAACAAAATTAAAAGACAACAAAATGGGAAAAGTATTTGCAATAAGTATGACAGTCAAAGGGTTAATTCTTTTGTTTTAAAAATCATATTTTCAAAGACTATTTGATGATGAGACAAAGTTTGTACTATATTATTAAGTGAAAAGAGCAAGAAGTAAAATTATGTATTCTAATTTTGCTAAAAATATGGCGTGGATATGTGTGTGTGTGTATACACACATAGGAAAAAAGATGCACTGGGATACTCGTGAGACACGGAAGAATTCATGATGCCATTTCTGGGTGGAGAGATTACATATGACTTTTGTTTCCTTCGGTATGCTTTTCTATATTTTTGGAATCTTATGTGATTATATAATGAATTAAAATGGAATTAGAAATTATTGTTACTTTTTTTCAAAGATTTCATTTCTTTTTTAGAGAGGGAAATGGGGAGAAAAAGAGAGGGAGAGAAACATCAACGTGTGGTTGCTTCTCACGCACCTCCTACTGGGGACCTGGCCCGCAATTCAGGCATTTGCCCTGACTGGGAATGAAACCGGTGACTCTTTGGTTCTTAGGCTGGCACTCAATCCACTGAGCCACACCAGCCAGGGCTATATTGTTACTTATAGAGAAAAATTTGGAACCAGCGGGGTTGTGGCCAAGATGGAGGTGTGGGTAGAAATGCTTCTTCAATTCCTCACACAACCAAAAGAAGGATAACAACCAATTTAAAAACAATAAACAACCAGAACTGCCAGAGTAACAAACTGCGTGGACTCCGACAACCAAGGAGTTAAAGAAACATTCATCCAGACCGGTGCGCTGAGACAAAGAAACATGGCCCAAATGAAAGAGCAGATCCAAACTCCAGAAAGGAGCTAAGCGACAAGGAGATAGACAACCTGTCAGGTGCATAGTTCAAAACACTGGTAATCAAGATGCTCATGGAATTGATTGAGCTTGGTTGCAAAATGAAGGAAGAAATGAAGGTTACATAAAGTGAAATAAAGCAAAATATACAAAGAACCAACAGTGAAGGGAAGGAAACTGGGACTCAAACCAACAATTTGGAACAAAAGGAAGAAATAAATATCCAACTGTAATAGAATGAAAAAAACAAGAATTCAAAAAAATGAGGAGAGGCTTCAGAATTTCTGGGACAACTTTAAATGCTCCAACATCCAAATCACAGAGCTGCCAGAAGGAGAAGAGAAAGAGCATGAAATTGAAAACTTATTTGAACAAATAATAAAGGAAAACTTCCCCAGTCTGGTGAAGGAAATAGATGTCCAGGAAGCCCAGGGAGACTCCCAAAGAAATTGGACCCAAGGAAGAACACACCAAGGTACATCATAATAAAGTTACCCAAGATTAAAGAAAAAGAGAGAATATTAAAAGCAGCAAGAGAAAAGGAGATAGTTACCTACAAAGGAGTTCCCATACGACTATCAGCTGATTTCTCAAAAGAAACATAGGCAAGACGGGGCCAGAAAGAAGTATTTTTTTTTAATTTATTTATTTAACTTTTTTATTGATTATGCCAGAAACAAGTATTTGAAGTCATGAAAGGCAAAGACCTACATCCAAGATTACTCTATCCAGCAAAGCTGTCATTTAGAATGGAAGGGCAGATAAAGTGCTTCCCAGATAAAGAAAAGTTCAAGGAGTTCATCATCACCAAGCCCTTATTATGTGAATTGTTAAAGGAATTTATCTATGAAAAAGAAGATAAAAATATGAACAGTAAAATGACAACAAATTCATAACTATCAACAACTGAACCTAAAAAACAAAAACTAAGCCAACAACTAGAACAGGAACAGAATCACAGAAATGGAGATCACATGGGTTATTGAGGGGGAGGGGGAGCATGGGGCAGGGAAAGGTACAGGGAATAAGAATCATAATTGGTAGGCATAAAATAGACAGGGGAGGTTAAGAATAGTATGGGAAATAGAGAAACCAAAGAACTTATATGTACAACCCATGGACATGGACTAGGTTGGGCGGGGAATGCTGGAGGGTGGGGGTTTGCAGTGCAGAGGGGCAACAAAAGGGAGAAAAAATTTGGACAACTGTAATAGCATAATCAATAAAATATAGTTTAAAAAGTTTGGGTAGAATTGAAGTGTCTGTAAGTTAAGTACTAGTATTCAATTTGGAATGTTCTCTACATATCTGTGTAGCTGTTGCTTGGTATCATCCATCTGAAACTTAACTGGGAGTAGTGCCTCAGTGCCTCTGGGTACCCTGAGGCCCTTTGCAGGGCTGGAGACACACAGGGCCTGCCTTGCAGGTGCTTCTAGTGTGGACTGAGGTCAGACTGGCACTTTCAACATAGCTCGATAAGGACTACCGGAAGGTTAGTACAGCCAGCCTGACAGGACCTTACCCAGTCTAGAAGGCGATAGAAGCAGAAGGCTGGTCTAAAGAGTGGGGCGGGGGGAGATGAGCAGGAGTCTGCATGTGAGGAGAGTGTGGATGGGGAGTGGAGGTGGGAGGCCTACTGTTTCAGGAAGGGGGAGCTGTCCTGTTGTATGGTCAGGAGGAGAGAGTAGGTGCCGAAAAGAAAGTAATCTGGTGCCATTTACTACAATGTTTTCAGATGTCTATTGGCCGTTTCTTTCTACTGAGTTGTCATGTTTCCATCTCAGGCTTCTTTATTAAAGAATGACGAGACCAAAGCCCTCACTCCAGCTGCTTTGCAGAAAGAATTGAACAACTTGTTGAAATTTAATCCTGATTTTGCTGAAGCGGTGAGTCTTTTCAAGAATGTGTTGCTGAGTTGAAAAGAAGTGACAAGGCTACCCTTACTGAGTAGCCATAAGAATGAGAATCCATCCATTGGCCCAGGATCTGGGAGAGAAATCACACTGTTGGAAAGGGAACGGTCTAGCCTAGGTTGCAGAGCTGTCCCTCCCGCTCCCCACCCCTGGGCCAGAAGGGAGTTCTTCAGTCTAATGATGTTCTTTTTCATTCATCATCTTTCTGATGTTGTGAATTATGGACAGACGATAGAGTAGACTGAGTTTCTTTTAAAAAAAATTGTGGCCTAAAAATGTGTTCCTTTCTCCACTTTAGTCAGTTTTTTTAAATTTAAGTCACAGCGTTCCTTAATGAATTTTTACCCAGAAACCTGGATTTGACATCTTTTTCCACATGAAAAAAGATACCTGTTTTGTTCCCTGTTTGGAGAAAAGTTTAATTCAGTGAATCAAGCAAGATGAAAACAATTTCAAAACAGAAGATGATTAACTGAATACATTTTTTTAATACCTGAGCTAGGTGAGCTCCCAGCTCCACCCTCGCATGGGTCCCAGTGTACCCAGTGACACAATGGATGTGTATGCAGGATAAAACATGCCCCAAGGACTAAGAGAACTCCTGTTTTTCAATTGGGGACTGTCTCTGGGGAGAAACCAGTATACCTTGAACCTGCCTTATTCTGCCACGGGGAAAGATGAACCTAAACTATGACCATCTTGT
The DNA here is from genome assembly GCA_004027735.1 of Carollia perspicillata. Classification (NCBI taxonomy): domain Eukaryota; kingdom Metazoa; phylum Chordata; class Mammalia; order Chiroptera; family Phyllostomidae; genus Carollia; species Carollia perspicillata. The sequence continues at coordinate 20,542 of PVKM010005526.1, forward strand.
TAGAAGCGGAGGCGATATACACCGGTGTTTGCAGCCAGTGGAACTCTAAATTAGTCTTAACACAAGAGGAAGCAGAGCATTTACAATCTGTGGGTTGCTTCTTGTTTTAGCATTATCTCAGCTACTTAAACAACCTCCGGGTCCAAGATGTTTTCAGTTCTACACACAGCCTCCTGCATTATTTTGACCGCCTGATTCTTACCGGAGCCGAAAGCAAAAGTAATGGGGAAGAGGGCTACGGCCGGAGCTTGAGATACGCCGCCCTGAACCTGGCCGCCCTGCACTGCCGCTTCGGACACTAGTAAGTTCATAGATTTTTTTTATCCATGCAGAAATTGAAGATATTAACTCTCAAATGTTAATTAAGATGATTTTTTAAAATGTCTTATTAAAAAGAGAAGAAAAAGAGAAAGGAACCTGACTCTTTGACCTAGACCTGTCAGTAACTTCCAAAGGGAAGTTACTACTTTTTCACTGGACAGAAGTTAACGAAAACCTTCTACTTTAAACAGTCTGCCCCCTGGTGGCACTATGTAACATTACTGTTTTAGCGCGCGGCCTCTTTACTTCTAAGAACAGCCATTGAATTAAAAGAAAATTAGGTCAATAGGCCAGGGATTCCCAAAAGGATTTTTCAGAGGTAATGATGGGGATACAAAAGCTATTTTCAGTATTTCAAAAAGCCAAAAAGAAGTTGTGCCTTTCCTAGATGAAAAACTGATGTGGCTTATTAAAAGTCACGTTTGTGCTTTCGGAATTCAGGCAGCTCCATGAGGTGATCCCTGGTGTATGCCCATGCTAAGATATGCCTGTGATTTTGATGAATAAAAATGGGGAAATTGTCAATTATTTAGTAAATAGAATTAAATGGGTAAAGTCTTGGAGAATACGGAGGCTATTTGGAAAACAATGAAGTAACAGGAATAATGGTGAAAAGGTAGGGATTTACTAATTGAAAGAGTCTCCCCGCCCCCTGGGGCTTTTTTCCATCTGAAAGAAATGTGGTTTCTGCTACTGGCATCTTTGAATAGAGACTCTAGAGTGTGTTAATGGAAACAGTGTCCAGAATTCAAGGACTGAGAGCTCCTCCCCTTGCTCTGCGGGATAGGCAACACCCACGAAATTCTAGTAACTTCTGGTTGTCCCATTTTAAAGGGGACATAGACTGGAGCTTGTGTATGGGACAGTCTCATTGGAGGCATTCACAGCCATGTCACATAAGTGAAATGAGAAAATTGTGAGAATGTTCAGTCCAAAGGAAAATGATTTAGCCACACATGTGTTCGCCATCTTAATGTAATAAAAAGTTTAGACTGATCGGGGCGACTACCAAAGATGAGTGAGAGCAGGTGAGTGCAAGTTAGAGGACAAAACATTTTTGTTCATTAAAAGAAAGAAGTTTTTGAACAACAACAACAAAAATATTCCTTTGGGGGGCGGGGGGAGGAACACGTTTCCCCAGGTGGAATCCTCTGAGAAGGGTGTCAGTGGAGTTCACAAGACCAGACCATGTGTCATTAAGGCAGTTCCAGGTTCAGATCATGAGTTGTGTCCCAAAGTGTTTAAGGCTACTCCAGACTCCATGAGTTTGTGAGTTTTGATATTATTATTATCTTTTTAATAGTCAACTCCTTTTTGTCTGCTCAGCTTTAATAACCTCTTGATCAGCGCCTTCCTGTTTCGTTGTTGTTGTTTTTAAGATTTTATTTACGTATTTTTAGAGAAAGGGGAAGGGAGGGAGAAAGAGAGGGAGAGAAACGCCAATGTGTGCTTGCCTCTCATTCGCCCCCTATTGAGGACCTGGACCGCAACCCAGGCATGTGCCCTGACTGGGAATCAAACCAGTGACCTTTGGTTTGCAGCCTGGCATTCAATCCATTGAGCCACACCAGCCAGGGCAGGGCTTTCCCTTTTTTATGTGTTCATGAGAAATAGCAATGCCACTTGCAATATTTAACAGTGACCTATTTCTGTGTTCAAATTAGCTTCCCCTAGGGTTTAGAAATTTATATACAGCCTTCTAGATACAAATAATCTGTTGGTGTACAGAATCTCTTTGTATTTACAATATTATCAATGGATACACAGCTAATTGCATGGAATTTAATTGCTAATTAATACCTGATTTACCTAGGTTCGGTCTTCTTTGTTTCTTGTCCTGGAACTATGAGCCTGTGTAAATCTTTGTCACTTAGCTAATAGGATTGTGGAGGTTTCTTGAAAAATCTTTACAGTTGTTCATTGAGCATCTACTGTGTACCAGACAGTGCCCTGGATGCTGAGGAGAGAGCAGTGGAAAAAGAGGAAAAGGCTGAGGTGTTCCTGGAGCTTACCATGGGAGAGAGAAATAGTAAATATCACTAGACCTGTGTCAGGCTGTGACTGATCAGGACAAGGGGTAGGGAGGGAGTGGTGATGGGGAGGGAGGACTGTAGTTTTCATAAGGAGCAGTCTTCCTCTAGGTGTACTCACAGTTCTCTCACTCCCTCAATTCTCAGATCCTTTAAGTATAAGTCCTCCCTGACCTCAGGTGCTTAATATTATATTTGAACCGAGACTTAAAGGAATTCGGGAATGAGTAACCCATCAGCTACAAGAGCAAGTGCAAAGGCCCAGAGGCAGTGGTTTACTTGGCACATCTGAGGAGCAAGGAGTGTGGCTGGAGTGCTGTGAGTAGGGGGGATCCAGGAGAGTGAGGGCATGCAGGTGGCAGGGTCAGGGCGCTCAGCGGCCTGGAGGCCCAGGCAGGACTCGGGCTGTTTCTCTGAATGATGTAGGAAGCCACTGCTGACAGGCCGCAGACCTTCCTGCTCTGGCGTTTTGAAAACAGTAGACAGCCCTTGCGTTTCAGACGTTATAGCCATTTTGCCTCCTGCTCTGTTTCTGAAAATTTTTGTCAGAGATTTTTCTGCCTTGCAGCAATGGAAAACCATAAGGTCCTTTGAGGATTTTGCTGGACTTGAAGTTTCTGTCTTGGTAATCTACCTTTTCTTCTACCTGGGAAAAATAGTGTCTCTTTAGTTCTGTTTTAGCATACAGTTCCCCCAAAAGCCGTTTCTCTGGACATAGCGTTATTCGTTTGGTCATCACATGTTCAATAAAGTTAAATCAACTGATATTCACTGAGGGCTTGTGTGTGAAGACGGGCTTCCTGCTCTCAGATAGCTCATGTTCCGTTGCATCGTGTTACTAAAGGGATGCAAAAGAATGTAAGCTAGGTGAAAATGTATTCGTGTCTGGTCTTTTATTCAAACAAGTAATTATTGAGGGGCAATTTTACTCTCCCCAATTAAAATTAATTGTGTGAGGTTATTGCCCTTGTGTTGAAAGAAAATTCTTTTTGTAAAATTTTCCCTAAATAAGTGATATCCGTAGAATTTATCTTGAGATACGCAGTGACTCAACATCGATAAGGTTTCTATTCTGTGACTTGCCACTGGGAAACCCAAAGTTTAAGACTTTACTTGTGCCCTCCGTGGTTTATAAACTAGTTGGGAAAAAGTTAACATAGATTCAGTAAATAGATGGTGGTACACGGTAGCATCTGACTGAGCACTGCAAGGCGAGGATACAGAGAGCATTTCTGGGGGAATTTTTGCAAGTGTGAGGCTCAGTGGGGGCCAAAAATATTTGACTGAATTGCCACAGAACTCAAGAGGTTGGGGGAGACAATCAGAGCTGGAGGGGAACAGTATGGGCAGAAAAAAGTCTCTGGAGTAGATAATCTTCAAAATACTTTTTAAAACTAGTTTCGAAGAAAGTTACCCATAAAAAAGATTTAAATAATGTGGAAGGGAATGCAGTAACAAGTAAAATATTGTTACCTCTCTGTGCCTCTTCCCTCAGCTGTAGACAGCTGGAATAAATCTCAGTAGGAGCTGAGATCCAGCAAAGCTAATCCTTGATGCCCCCTGTAGAAGGGGCAGGTTCAGTGTCTCCGCGGGTAAGGGTTCTTGTGCGGGGGGGCAGGGGAGGTGCCTCCAAGGGAGTGAGCCCTGAGTCGCAGCCTCCGACCCCGACCCCTGCTCTCGGATGAGCTGCTCTGCGGAGGACTTCTGCTGCTGCTGCTTGTGCACGTTTGTGGGGGTTCATGAGACGCTAACGTGCAGCCTGTCCTCAGCCAGCAGGCCGAGCTCGCCCTGCAGGAGGCGATCAGGATTGCCCAGGAGTCCAACGATCACGTGTGTCTGCAGCACTGCCTGGTGAGGCTGCCCTTCTGCCGGGGAGTCCCGCGGTGGGCGGAGTGGGCCTTGGGAAGACCCGTTGGAAAGGGTTGTGTCAGGGTCAGAGCAGAGTTCCTGAGCAGTGACAGGAAACTAGTGAGGCCGCCCATATTTGTTTGTATTCCTTAATTTGTGACATCAGTTTGGTGTTGGCGGTGTTTCTTTTCTACAAATTGCAGTGCAACTTGCCACATGAAACTGCTGCATTAAACTTTGGCATTAACCAAAAGGTATATGCAACACCTAGTAACTAGTGAGATGCTATCATGTAAAAATATAATCACCAAGCACAAGTAGAACACAGAATTCATTTAACCATCCCCCGAGGTTCTCATTTTCTCAATTAATGCCCATATGGGGACTCTGTGCTTTTTTGTGTGTGTGGAACACTTGCTACTCAGTGCTCTCCGAGGTGAAGATCAGTGGCTTGTACAGTGTTCACGTGTTTGATGGGCTTCATTTAGGTTCATACTTCCTGAAAGAGTATGTTAGAGGATTTAAAAAAATTTTTTTAATATTATTTATTTTAGATAGAGAGGAAGGAAGGGAGAAAGAGAGGGTGAGAAACATTGACGTGTGAGAGCTACATCTATCAGTTGCTTCTCACACGCCCCCAGCTGGGGACCTGCTCCGCAGCCCAGGCATGTACCCTGACTGGGAATCGAACTAGCAATCTTTCGGTCACTGACACTTAATCCACTGAGCCACACCAGCCAGGGCTCATTGGTTGATTTTTTTGCGTGTGCCCTGACTGGGAATCAAACCCGCAACCTTGGTGTTTTGGAATGATGCTCTGACCAACTGAGCTACCTGGTCAGGGCCTGCTAGAGGATTTTTTTTTTTGCCCCTTGTTAATTCTTTCTTACAATCATGCCGATATTTCAGTAGAACATTAACCATTGTCATTGTTAGAATATATTGATTTTGACAATTTCTCTTACTAGAGCTGGCTTTATGTGCTGGGGCAGAAGAGATCCGATAGCTACGTTCTGCTAGAGCATTCTGTGAAGAAAGCAGTGCATTTTGGGTTACCGGTAAGGCTTGTCTTTCTGTGAGTGTTTAAATAGACGGTATGGTCTTATTCTTGGTAGTTCATATGACCTTAATTATTTTTTAAAATATTTTATTTATTTTTGGAGAGAGGGGAAGGAAGGGAGAAAGAGCAGAGAAAGATCAATGTGCGGTTGCCTCTCATGCGCCTCCCTACTGGGGACCTGGCCTGCAACCCAGGCATGCTCCCTGACTGGGAATCGAACCGGCGACCCTTTGTTTCATAGTCCGGCACTCAATCCATTGAGCCACACCAGCCAGGGCTGACCTTAATTATTAATTAAACCACTAAATTCTGTTTGATAGGTTTCTCCCTGCTCCCTTATCCTCATAACATCTGTGGAAGTTCCATTTATCAATTTGATGAGATTGTTTTTAGTTTATTATCAACATTAACTTCCCTGTATTTACTTAGAAAAATTTCAGGAAAGGCTTATTTTTAAACCAGAGACTGCCAAGCGCTACATCCCTTGGGCCTGCTCATGTACGGCCCTTGAGTTGAGAGTGGGTTTTACATTTTTAAGTAGTTGGTGGAAAAACAAAGAAGAGTGGAACAGACACAAAATGCAGTCTGCAAAACCTAAATTTCTTACTCTCTAGCCCTTTAGAGAACAAGTTTGCTGATCCTTGCTTTAACAGTAAATAGGCCAGTGACAGGGAAGGACCTGAATTGTAGTCCAGAATGCCAAATCCTGAGGGACCTTTGCAGGGCATTGCCCCACACAGCGGGTAGGGAGGGCTGTTGGACTCCAGAGCGCCGATGCACGGAGAGCCTCGTCCCGCCCCAGAAACCATCTGCCGAAAAACTGGACCACTAAGCATCTATCTTGAAGTTTGTAACAAATTCCAGGAGAATTGGAAGTGATCACATGTAATAATTTAGAGTATATGCTTTTCAGATCCGTAGACTGTTCATTTGACTGATTTCTGGGAAAGTTATGTGTACAGAATTGATTATAATGACAAAAGGAAGTGTCTCCTTAAAATGAATGCTTACTACACTTCTTAAATACAATTTTTATTACAGATTTAAGTTACTTTTCAGTTGAGCTTTTATCCTTGAAAATTATACTTAACGTTATTGAAAAGAAATTATGTTCATAAGAGGCATTCTTTTTAAATCTACTGCATAATGTGCCTAGTACTGTTTGACATATCGTCTCATTTCAATCCGCACAGCCATTCTCTATGACAAGGTTTGCAGCCCATTTAAAAGACAGGGAAGCCTAGGCTTGGCTAAGAAGCTAAGTGACTGGCCCCAGGACACACAGTGAGTAGCAGAGGCCATGTTCAAGCACAGGTCCATTTAACGTCAAAGCCCTGGCTCTTCTCAGTGTCCCGTCAGCCTCCCTCCAAGCCCCAGTTTTTCAGGAACATGTCTCGTATAGGGCAGGCTCGGGCTATAGGTACTTTCCCTTGAAACAGTGCTGTCACTGTGCATGTGCTGAAATGTGAAACATGCCAGACTTCTGAAGAGCAAAACAGACTCAGTCATGTGATCTCTATCTCAGGGTGTGGGTGTATCTGTCCCCTCAGTACCTCGCCTCCCTGGGAATACAGTCCCTAGTCCAGCAGAGGGCTTTTGCTGGGAAGACGGCACACAAACTGATGGATGCCCTGAAGGACTCGGACCTCCTGCACTGGAAGCACAGTCTGTCGGAGCTCATCGACATCAGCATCGCACAGAAAACGGCCATCTGGAGGCTCTATGGCCGCAGGTGGGTCTTCGGGCAGACAGTTGAGGCTGTGGGGGCGCAGACCCTCTTAGGGATGAGCAGAGGCCAGCAGAGTGGTTCCCCCTTTGATGGAAGTTGTCTATTTAGGGAATTCGAGACAGCACTTTATAGTTTCAAAACATTTTCTGCTTTACACAGACTTTGCAAAGTCTTTTCCCTATTTACTCCTCCCAGCTGTACTGTGGGCGATCTCCACTCTAGGGTGCATAGACCAGAGTGCACACATCTGTCTGGTCTGCCCTCGGTGCCAGGATGGCATCGAGTGTGAATTTACCCACGGCGATGAATGAATACGCCGTGGACACAGGGAGAACTAGAGGCAATGGAGGGTCTGGAGCTTGGAGCTCCCCGTTGGCCATAACCACTACACGTTTCCCCTGGGGCTGCACATCCAAGGTGCTTTCCCACTCTCCTACTCCTGAGGGCGGAGAGCTGGCGGTGGGAGGCAGCTGCTCCCACCAAGCCAGAGCCTGCAGTGGGGCCTAACTTCCCTTCCACTTGTGCTCAAGAGAAGTGTGGGGTGTGGTAGAGGGCAGCTGGGGTCCCTTGACTGACGGAACTCCCTGTTCGTGCCCTCCCCCAGCACCATGGCGCTGCAGCAAGCCCAGATGCTGCTGAGCATGAACAGCCTGGAGTCGGTGAACTCGGGTGTGCAGCAGAACAACACGGAGTCGTTTGCCGTGGCGCTCTGCCACCTCGCAGAGCTGCATGCGGAGCAGGTAGGCTGGGGGCCAGGCCGGCAGGCTCCCTGAGCAAGGGATGCTCTGCCATGTCTTTCCTCCAGTGCACGAGAAGAGCACCGGGCACGTCAGACAGGGCTGGTTGGACACGGGTGGTGGAAAGGGTGCGGTCCTCCCAGTGACAGTGGACTGAGTGTGGAGTCTGCGTGGTGTGTTGAACTTGGGATCCCCTTCGGCACCAGTGAAGGGGATAAAAGGCCAGCTGTTTCCATGTGAAAAATGAAATGAAAGGAGTCATTGAAATTTCAGGTGTTAGAGCTGTGGTGTCTGTAGGAGAAGGAGCGTAATACATGGACTGCTAAGATGGTCCTCACCAGTGTTCTGCGCCAGGTCCTTCGCTCAGTTTTTCACATGCATTATCTTACTGAACCCTACTCGTAGCCTCAGGAGGTCACTTTATTACTATCCCATTTCACAGAACAAGAAACGGATCCGGGGAGCTAAGTCCGAAGCTCACAGCCAGGACTTGTCAGTCAGGTCTCCAACCCAAGTCCAAGCAACTCCAAGAAGGACCCTGGGAATTAGACCTAACGTTGACTTACAGCCCAAGTAATTTTACGTGGGTCTCTCTGTCAGGGATCGATTAAAGGGTCTCTCATGCTGCGCTAGGTTCTCTCTCCCCTTTTGTGGGAAAGAGGTCAAGGAAACCCCTTACATAGCCTCTAGTATGACTATACTCAGTCTTGCTATGAGTATGTTTCCTTGATTGTATTATTTTTCTCAGTCTTTGTAGTATCCATTATTGTCAGATGCATCCTAACACTCTGTTCCCTAACCTGCAACCTAAAGCTCTCTGGGTGGTTTCTAGCCCTTTCGGAAGTCCTCCCTGTGTTTCAGCATTTTGCTGTCCTTTGTGGAGCTTCCTGCGCGGGTGGATGGGGCCTGGCCGTGGGTTCCTGTGCTCCACCAGACGATTCCCTCCCGGGCCTGGGAAGCAGCGCGAGCTTTCACAGCAGCAGCCAGATGTGCTTGCTGTTGGCTTTCCTCCAGGAATGCGGCAGGTTCCTCACTTTCTTGTTTGTTTCTTTTTCCCTCTTGATGGAACTGGAGCCTCTTTCCCATCCTTCTCCTCTCTTGGTGCTGTGCTCAAGTGGGGCGTTTGCTAACGGTGGAGTCAGTGGACATTCCGTTAGGTGTTTGTTGTGAGCCTTATTGGACCTCCCCCCGCAACAACTTCATTGAGATACAATCACACGCCATACAGTTCACCCGTTTAATGTGTTCCCGCGACTTTCTGAAGTTGCATTTCCCACCCAGCCCCAACCTTAAACAGTGGGATAACTTCTCTTCAGTTCTGTTTGAGTTACGCAGGGTAGAAATGACTTTTGTCCTGCTGGAGTGGAAAACTACTCTACAGAAATCTTGTCTTGGTGCAGTTCTTTAGCCTTGAAACTTTCCCTAAGGCCCATTGGAATCCTGTGATTTTCCCTGGGGGTTAGACCTTGAAAAGTAAGCGTGCTCTTTGAATCTGCATTGATACTTCTGTCAGAGTCCCCTTTGTCTCAGGCACATGCGGAAAACCTGCTTACCCCATCATGGCCTGGTTCCAACAGCCGGAAGGGTTAGGAACACATTTTGTCACCCAAGAAGATAATCAGTGATCTCTTCAGTGCAGCAGTTTTTAATGATTTATTTACTTACTTTTTTAGAGGGCGGGTAGGGAGGGAGAAAGAGGGAGAGAAACACCCATGGGAGAGAGATACCATGTTATGCCCTGTGTAATGCGTACCCACGTTTTTGTGTGCGTTGTACATGGGATTATTGCTCCCATTTTTATACCTGTGGTGTGCGATCATCACACATGGCAAAATGTGGTACATCGATCAGTTGCCTCTCGAATGCCCCCAACTGGGGACCTGGCCTGCAGCCCAGGCACGTGCCCTGACTGGAAACTGAACCAGTGACCTTTAGGTTTGCAGGTCAGCACTCAGTCCTCTGAGCCACACCAGCCAGGGCTCATTGTAGCATTTTTTAAAATGGAAAAAATTGGAAACCAAAATATCCCAAACTAGGAGAAGACCATATTTCAGTATACTATAATTTATTTACCTAATAAATATTAAGATGATATAGATTTGTATTTATTGACACTGGAAAGATTTCATTCATTGAAAATATATTTATTGAGTGCCTACCATTTGATAAACAGTGTTATAAGCAATTTATAAAAATGCTGCGGATACCTATTTTTGGAATATTTCTTTCTATGTTTTATGTTCAGAAAAGAGGTCTAGAAAGATATGTGGCAAAACATTGTTGTTTCTTTGGTAAGATAAAAAGTATTGTATCTTTTATATTTTGTAAGTTGTTTTCTAGACTGAACATGTGTTCCATGTGTAACACATGAAATACATTAGAACCTAAAAAGAAGGCCCTTTGATGTTTGACAGCCTCCGCCTCATGTCTTCCAGGTCACTGCACCAAGGAAGGTGGATCCTGTCCCCATCCTGCGTGTGGTGCAGCAGATGGGCCTCAGCACAGGTGTGCTCATCACATTGTGTCTTTCTGTTTAGGGTTGTTTCGCTGCAGCTTCCGAAGTGCTAAAGCATCTGAAGGAAAGATTCCCACCCAACAGTCAGCACGCTCAGGTAATCTGCCCTTTGCGTGGCGTTGGAGTTATTTCTGCAGAGACTGTGCTGTGCTGTCATCAGAGTGGGATGTTTTCGAGTCCCCCCTCTGTCCCTCACGTCTTGGCTCCTTCCCGTGACATCTGTGCACTGTGGCCAACCTAGGTACTTTGGGGACTCCGTGAGCGCTCTTCAAGGAGGCCGAGAAATAAGCTCTGAGAAGAGATTTAAAGCAGGGTACTTTGTTCTTCCCAGCTTCATGGTTTCAAACTGGTGTTCCTTACTTCTCTAACTATATGGGAATAAGAGAAGAAATCATCAGTGTCCTTCAGTAAGTTAAGTATTAGGTCTCAGTTTTGTTATTTTTTCTCTTACTTGGCAGAACTTCCTCCCAGAACTGAAGAACCTTTTGGGAAGCTGTTGTTCCCAGAGGGAATGACTTTGTAACACAGTCCTAGGCCTTCTGTTTCTTACTGCACTGATTTTTATCTCTGAAGGGGCTGAAAAAACTATTACAAGGGGCCTCTTTCTCTTCCCTCTCTTACCAAGTTTAACCTTCAGCGGGTTAGGGAATTTGAGGCCATATGAGACGGAGGCCTGGGACTCCCCACCGGTAGTCCCTGGGGTGGTCGTTCACGTGGTCGTTAGATGTGGTGTGAGCACCCATCTGCACATGTGCTCTGTTGAGTTCTGAATTCAGACCACGCAGAGGGAAAGGCGGTAATGAAAGACGGAAGGTAGCACCCAAGGATGAAATACGGTTCTGTGGTAGTGCTGATGTGGTAAAATAGTTTCGGTCTCAGTTCTAGCTGTAACCAAGAAGGTATACAGAAAAAAAAAAGATACGATTTCATTTGTAGTTTACAGAAAAAACTTGTCTGGGCAACAAGATGCTCAACCTGACTAGTGCTCAGGGAACAAACCACAAATGAAAGCAACAATGAGATATTTCATACCCATCAGATTGGCCAAAAGTACTGTCACCAGTTTTCGGTGAGAATGTGGAGCAGTGAGCAGTGTCATAGGCCACTGGTGGGGGTGTGAACGGGCACAGTGCATTCGGAGATGCGGACTATGTGAAGGGAAACGCGTGCGCACTACAGCCCAGCATTTCCACTGCTTGCGGTACACCCGAGGTAAACTCTTGCACAAGGAGAGGTGTATGAAAATGTTTATTGCAGCATTTTTCAAAAGAGTGAAAAGTCGATACCACCTAAACACCCATCAACACAAGACTAGATAGGCTGTCACATATTCAAATAATTGAAAACTTTATCAGTGAAATGGAATGAACTATACTTTCTCATATTATCATGTGTAAGGCCCCTGAAATAATGTTGAGCTTAAAAGCAGGTGGTCAAATGACGCAATTTAGTATGATACCATTTATTTACACAAAGTTTAAAAATGTACAAAGTCAAAAAATGTACAAGGTCTACAATACATGGTTTAAGGGCAAGTATGTCTGTTGTGGCAGTAGAAGAACGTGTGCGGGAGTGACAACTACCAGACCCAGCGCTTACTCTGGAAAAGGTGGGGGGTGCGAATTGTAAAGCACTTCAATAGTCCGTGATCGTCCCCGAAGCAAATAAAGCAAAATGTTGTGACCTCTCACATTGTTGATGATTGGCACGCATGTATTGGTGATTTTATTAGGGCTTTTTCACATGCTTGAAATATTTAAAAATATTTTTTAAATAGTAAAAAAAAAAAGTGTGTGAATTATAAGGATATTTGCTAAGCAAGCCAAAATACTTATATCTCTCTGTTGAATAATGAGATTACCACTTGCCATTTTGCCCCAATTGCATTTTTTCTTATTAGCTATGGATGCTATGTGATCAAAAAATACAGTTTGACAGAGCCATGCACGACGGCAAGTACCACCAGGCTGACTCTCTCGTCACCGGAATCGCGGCCCTGCATAGCATGGAGGGTGTGTACAGGTGAGGAGCGTGGAAGCCCAGACCCGGGAGGAGTTCTCAAAGGGCTTTGTTCTTAGTATTTTGTGTGCCTGAATTAATGTATTGACTTTAGCTTAAGAAAAAAGTATTTTCTCTTTATTACAGATAAGCAAAATGGAGAAAATAAGTAAATATCACCCAGACAGAGGTAGCCACCAACACTCTGATATCTATACTTCCTGATTTTGTTCGTGTGTGTGTACATATGTGTGCTCACACACACATACTTGCTTTCCTCTTTGAACAAAATACTGTATCAGGCACAGTTCTTCCCTCTGGGGGTCCAGTTACAGTCTATTTGAGAAAACAGGCACTCTGACGTTGCAAGTGACTATAGTTAGACACCTTGCAAAATACCTGCATAACCACGTAGGTTTATTTTGTTTGTGACAGAAAAGCCGTTGTACTACAGGCTCAGAACCAAATGTCAGAGGCACACAAGCTTCTACAGAAATTGTTAATTCATTGTCAGAAAACCAGGAACACGGAGATGGTGATCAGGTAAGGAGGCCTCCCGGGCGTCTCCGGGATGGTTCTGGTGGGCGGGGCGCTCACTGGAGTCTCCCTTCTCGGGCAGTGTCCTGCTGTGCGTGGCGGAGCTGTACTGGCGGTCGTCCTCCCCGGCCGTGGCGCTGCCCGTGCTGCTGCAGGCCCTGGCGCTGTCCAAGGAGTACCGGCTGCAGTACCTGGCCTCTGAGACAGTGCTCAACTTGGCTTTTGCCCAGGTAAGCCGATCTCTATCTCTTTTTTTTAGCACATATTTGTACTCAAGAACTGGCAAGCCTGGCACTACTTTTTGGTTTTGAAAAGGATAGTAATGAACTTTCACTTCTTACTGTTGAAGTCTGAGCGTGGTCTCCATGGCGAGCCCTCCAGGGAAGTAGGGAGTTGTGAACGTGCTGACAGGCTGACACCTCCCAGGGGCACTGGCCTCGCCAGGCTGCGGCACCTAGTCAGGCGGACTCGCCTCTTCACTGAGGACACCTGAATCACATCGATGATTAGCCAGCCCGGACCTGTGTTTGATTTAACTAGGGGATGCATAGAGTGAAGAAATGAGGAAGTCGTATGTCCATTGAAAGGTTTTGGAAATGAAATTCTTTTTATGTTTATTTTCTGTCTCCCTTTGTGGAATGGAAAGGCTATATGAGAAGGGACTCTTGGTTTTTCCCCACTGTACCCCACGGTACACAGTAGGACCTATATGGAGAAGGCTTTTAATATTTACTGAATGAATATTTTGAACTCACTAGAGGAATCTGCTAGCTAAAGCAGAGGTTCCCCAAACTAACTGTGCATCAGAAATATTGGAGAAATTTAAAAAATATTTGCAAAGCTGGCTTTGCCTGGCACCTACTGAGTCAGAGCTCTTGGGATGGAGTTCAGGCATCTGTCTTCTTTGGGGGCTTCCTGATGATTTTCTGAGCCTTAGGGTAAAATTCACATAACATAAAATTTACCACTTTAACCATTTTAAAGTATATGATTAAGTGGATTTTAGAATATCTATATTATATCTATGTTATAGGTATGTACTAATATCTATTTACAGAATGTTTTAGAATATCTACAGTGTTTTGCAACAATTGCCCTATCTAATTCCAGAATATTTTCATTGCACCAAAAAGAAACCCCGTTCCCATTAAATATCACTCCCATCCCCTCCCCTCTTTGGAAGCCCCTGGCAACCACTGATTTACTTTTTGTCTCTACGATTTGCCTATTCCATATCTTTCTTTCTTTTTTAAATATTTTATTTATTTATTTTTAGAGAGAGGGGACATGGTAGGAGAAAGAGGGGGAGAAACATCAATGTGTGGTTGCCTCTCATGTTCCCCCTACTGGGGACCTGGCCCGCAACCCAGGCATGTGCCCTGACTGGGAACTGAACTGGTGACTCTTTGGTTTGCAGGCCGGCACTCAATCCACTGAGCCCCACCAGCCAGGGCTGCCTATTGTCTTGTGTATTCATCACCCATAGTCCTTTTTCTAGTTTCTTAAGGTAGACATTGAGCTTATCGACTTGAGATCTTCCTTCTTTTTTAATTTCTTTTTTAATGTATACCTTTCCAGCTTTAAATTTCCTTCCCTGCGTCCTATAGGTTTTGGTATATATTGTGTATCTGTTCACCCAAGGTGTTTTCTAATTTCTCTTTTGATGTCTTTGGCCCGTTGGTTATTTAAGGGTATGTTGTTTACTTTTCCATATATTTGTGAATTTTCTGGATTCCCTACTGTTACCGATTTCTAATTTCATTCCCTGTGGTCAGAGAAGATCTTTTGTGGTACCGGTCTTTTTAAATGTGTTATTATTTTGTGGCCTCACGTGTGGTCTATCCTGGAAGATGTTCCTCATGCCCTTGAGACGACTGTGCAGTGTACTGTGGGGTGGGGTGCTCTGTAGCGACCATTACGACTAGTTGGTTTAGAGTATTGTTCAGTCTTTCACTTCCCCGCTGGCCTTCCGTCCAGTTAGTTTAGCCATTACTGATAACAGAGCAGCGAACTGTAGTTGTTGGGCGCTCTGTTTCTCTGTCCCATTCTGTCAGTTTTTACTTCATATATTTCGGGGTTCTGTTTGGTGTGTGTGGGTTCTGCTCATACTGGTATCTTCCTGATGCACTGACCCTTTTATCAGTATGTAATATCCTTATTTGTCTATTCTAGTGGTTTTTGACTTCAAGTCTATTTTGTCTGATGTTAGTATAGTCGCTCCGGCTCTATTTTGGTTGCTGTTTGAGTGGAATAGCTTTTTCTGTCCTTTACTTTCAGCCTATTTGTGTCTTTTAGTCTAAAGCGAGTCTCTTGTAGACAGCCTGTAGTTAGATCATTCTTTCTGATCTACTCTGCCAACCTCTGTCTTTTACATGTAGTATAATTGTGGATAGAAAGGGACTTACTCTATTTTGCTATTTTTTTCTTATATCTTTCTTGTTCCTCAGTTCTGCCATCACTGCTTTTTTTGTGTTAAGTAGATGTTTTCTAGTATACCACTTTACTTCCCTGTCGTTTCTTCTGACTGTGTACTTTTAAGATATTTTCTCAGTGGCTCCTCTTCCTCCAGTGACTCAGGCAGGCGATCCAACCCTTTGGAGTCACCCGTCTGAAGGGTCTTGGTGCCGAATCTTTTAGCAAAGACGAAACCTGTCACAGTGTGAACAACTACGCCCCCCCGTGTCTGTGGGAGTCTGATCTCAGACTCACACAGTGTATCTTCTAAGAGTGCAGTGCATGTTAAACGTGGTGCCCGTCAGGGAGAGTGTGAGCTGGACTGGGCCTGCGGGAGAGGAGAGCCAGAGAGGGAGCCCCCCTGTGGTAGGCAGTGTGCACAGCGCCGCGGTGTTTCTTTTTCAGCTCATCCTTGGAATCCCAGAACAGGCCTTAAGTCTCCTCCACATGGCCATTGAGCCCATCCTGGCCGACGGAGCTGTCCTGGACAAAGGCCGGGCCATGTTCTTGGTGGCCAAGTGCCAGGTGGCTTCAGCGGCTTCCTATGAGCCACCAAAGAAAGCTGAAGGTAGGAAACCATAAAAAGATTGTTAGGCAATAATACTGTTGCAGAAAGCTTCTAAAATGTAGGACCCAGAAGAAGAAAACTTGGGGGCAGTATTTAAGTCCTGAGTGCTCACAATTTTATGTTAACGTTTCACGCAGGATTTAAAGTGCTTTCGTGTGCATGTTTGTCATGAAAGCTGAAGGCGAATGAATGTTTATTCACCCCAGAGAAGCAGGCACCGGGCTGGAAGCCAGCACTAAAGACCTTCTGTCGTACTCTGCTGTGTTTTTCCTCCTGACAGAGTCGGCTGTAAAAGTGTCTCTACAGCACAGGGAGTGTAGTCAGTAATACTGCGATCGTCACGTGCGGTGCCAGGCGGGCACTGGAAATACCAGGGGAACACTCTGTAAAGTACACGACTGTCTAGTCGCTATGCTGCTCACCTGAAACCAATACAGAATAATACCGAAAGTAAATCCTAGCAGAAAGATGAAAAAATAAATTTTAAAATCTGTTCAAGAGCTAATAAACACAACATGTAAGTTAAAGTTATTTATAAAGTGTCTGGTACATGTTAAATCCATAAAAGTAGATGTTAAGTGCTGGAAACATACGTGAAGTGTTGAGTTAGACATGTGTGATATTTCCCCCCTTCCCATCAGCTCTGGAGGCCGCCATTGAGAACCTCAATGAAGCCAAGAACTATTTTGCAAAGGTCGACTGCAAAGAGCGCATCAGAGACGTTGTGTACTTCCAGGCCAGACTCTGCCACGCCCTGGGGAAGACCCAGGAGAGGAACCGATGTGCCATGCTCTTCCGGCAGCTGCACCAGGAGCTGCCCTCGCATGGGGTGCCCTTGATAAACCACCTCTAGTCACAGTGAGAGCGTCCCTGCCGGGCTGCTGGGCCACCTACGAGATTTGGGGCTCGTTCACATTCCCTCCCTCCACACAAATGTCTGTTTTGTCAATAAACTGCATTCGGACTCGTTTGTGTGATTTTGCTGCTAAAATACACGTTTGTTTTGTTCTCCCTTTTCCTTTTGATAGCGAAGGCACCAACTTTTTGTTAATAAGTAGCTGTTAGGGCATTAACGATTACGTTCTTTCCGAACAAAATTGCCAATATCTTATTAGAAGCTGTGCACACTCCTGTCGTGGTGTAAATCCGTTTACACATGTGCTCAGGCAAGACCCCTTTTGGGCATTGGTGGATCTCGCCAGGGGGTCAGCACAGGTGTTTCCGTGGCTTGAACTTCCTTCCGAAGCTGCCCCGCTCCGTAGGGCTGCACGGCTGCACGGCACTTGTAGTGCCCTCACGTCCTTGTGAGTGCACCTTGGCCCCTGACTGGAGTTAAAAAGGAAACAATGTGTTCGGTTTTTGGACCAACAACAAGCGTATTTCGTTCACTTTCTGCGTGTTGGCTTTCTTGTATCTTCTGCATGGGTATATTCTTTCCTGTAACTCTATAGATAAGGGATGGTGATAACTGAAGTGTAGGAATTCATCGTGAATAGGAGATTAGAGAGTAAGAAAGCTTCTGAAGCTCGGAGGTGTGTGTGTGCCACCCCTCACATACCCGGTGTGACCCTGCAGTGCAGTAATGGCTGGTGATTGAAAAGCCCAGTGTTTCGACAGCAACAGGACACCAACCAAATTTTGCAGCTTCTCCCATTGGCTCGCTCTCTGTTAAATTTAAACCTGCTGGGAAATGATTTATCTCCAAAGCTCTTTGAAGTGATGTAAAACAACTCCCACTCCTCAGTATGTGTTTGCTGGCCAAGGACAGCTGCTCTGGAAACGGAATGTCAGCGCAGAGATAGAGACACCTGTGTGTGTCGATGTTTAGAAATCTCCCCTTAAATTTATTTAAAAGGTTATGTATGTGGAGGGTACAAATTAAATATTCTTTAAAAAATATTTTATTTATTTACTTTTAGAGGGAGGGAGAAAGAGAGGGAGAGAAGCATTCATTGGCTGCCCTTAGCATGTCCTCAGCCGGGTGCTCAGCCCACAACCCAGGCATCTGCTCTGACCAGGAATCGAACCGGCGACCTTTTACTTTACAGGGTGACGCCCAATGCACTGAGCTATACCAGTCAGGGCAAAAATTAAGTATTCTTAAGGGCTGTAGAGTAAAAAGTAATTCTCCCTCCCAGGAAGTTACCATAATTATATGTTTCTTTTTATTCTTCTAAATACATTCATCAGATATAATTTTTGGTCAATATGTTTTAACTAAGATCCTCCCAGTCTTAAGAAGGGATGTCAATCATTCTGCCTCAGTGTAAGAAGGTTCAAGAGATGAAAGTTGCTTCATTGACCCCTCAGGTATCAGCATTAAAAACCACAAGTCAGCCCTGGCTGGTGTGGCTCAGTGGATTGAGCGCTGGCCTGCCAACCAAAGGGTCACCAGTTCAATTCCCAGTGAGGGTACATGCCTGAGTTGCAGGCCGGGTCCCCAGTTGATGTGTACAAGAGGCAACCATACACTGTTTCTCTCCCTCTCTTTCTTCCTCCTTTCCCCTCTCTCTAAAAATAAATAAACTAAAAAAAAAGAGAAAACCACAAGTCATGAAACTTGACCAAAACTTGGCCAAGCCTGGCTACATAATTTGGGGGGCCCAGTGCAAAGTAAAAATCCAGGCCTGTAGTAAGCAGAGCCCTAAACCAGATAGGGGGCCCTTCCGTGTGGAGCGCTGTGCAAATGTGCAGTTTGCACGCCTATGAAGCCAGCCTGCCCACCCTGCCCTCAACTTACATGTTCACCCTGACTGCACTGGATCCAACGCTAGTGTAAAGACGCCATGGCTCCCTGTCACCTGTAACTTAGAGCTGTTGTCTGGGCCATCTCCCCCAGGGAGGAATAGTGGGTTAAGTGGGAAGTTGGAAACATCAGAGTGATCCCCAAACTCAGACCTGATGGGTCACAGCTAATTGGCTTCTTCCTCGTGGAGCATTTGGCAGGAGGAGGAAGACCCAGACCGGCATAGCAGGGAGCATAAAAACAGATGATTTGGTTAAATGGGGGGAGGGTTTGGTGAGGAGGGAATTGCAGCTACATAGCCAGTGGGCGTTCAGGTCTACAACAGATCTTAGGATGTGTCCTCAAAGCGGGAGAGAAGGGGGCTTGGCATGGTGGGCTTGGTGTTGAGTGTTTCCAGCCCTGGGGCAGGTGAGAACAAGTAGCCTAACACTTACAGAGTGCCCTATTGTAAGGTATGTTGTTAACATATTGAACCTCCACTACAATCCTACAAGGTAAACAATTGTATTAATCCCATGAAACAGGGATAGGGACCTCCCTCAAACTCACACAGCTTGTAGGTGCTAGAGCTGGGAATCCAGCCCACTGGGTGCATAACCATGGAGGGGCCTGTCCCGGACCTTTGAAAAGTACCGCACTGATGTTGTGAATAATCTTTTTCAGTGTGTTGAACATATAATGGATAATATCAGTTGTCATTTATTTAGTGCCCAGTGTAGGCCAGACATTGTGCTCGGAACCATCTGTCATGCTGCGCCAAATACCATTTTACAGGCGAGAGCCTGGGCCCCAGAGACGGGGCCTGCCTCCGCTCCCTCTCTGGGAAGACTCAGTGAGGATCCAGGGCCTGTGTGACAGGTTCTCCACCTCCGCTCTTCCATCACCTCTGTATTCACCTGTTTGTCTTGAACATTTCTACTGGTTCAGAGTGCCTTAAATTGTGTCCTGATGCTTTGGGTGGTTACGCTGATTTTGTTCCTTTCCACAGTACGTCCAAGACAAATGAAGAAACTCCATCTATGCCCCTGCCGACTTCCCCTTTTAAAAGACCATTGTTTCTGCCTGGGGCAAACAAATGTGTTAACTCCACTGCTGTTGAATGCAAGCTTCTCAGGGTCTTTTTTTTTTCTTCTTGCCAGCATTTTCCTACTGTCTTGTTGTCTGGGAAAGAATTCAGTGAATAATGGTGTGATTAATCTGACGTCTGTACCTGCAAGTTCAAGGTATAGGAGGTGGAACCTTCTAACGAACGGCCTGAGCAGAGCACAGAACAGCTGAGAAAGGAGAAGATAAAGTTTTGGTGGGGGCTTAGGATGCTGTCCTCATGGGTAAGATCATTTTAAAAAGTCTTACTTTTCTTAAAAGATCTTATTTATTGATTTTTAGAGAGAGAGAGTGAGAAACATCAATTTGTTGTTCTACTTACCTATACACTTATTGGTTGATTCTTGTGTTTGCCCTGACCAAGAATCGAACCCACGATCTTGGTGTATCGGCATGATGCTCTAACCAACTGAGCTACCTGGCCAGGGCTATCCAAGTTTTCTTAAAAGGAAGATGCAGATGCTTCGTTGACAGATTTTCTTGGCAGTCCATGTTGTCAAGACATTTAAGATCTGTTTGCATAGAAATAAGTTTCTCTGGTGTTCTTGGAGGAGAAAACTCAGAAAGTAAAGCCAATTCTTGCTTTCATGTCATTAAGAACAAAATGGGCCCTGGCTGGTGTGGCTCAGTGGATTGAGCACGGGCCTGTGAAGCAAAGGGTCACCAGTTCAATTCCCAGTCAGGGCACATGCCTGGGTTGCGGGCCTGGTCCCCAGTGGGGGACACATAAGAGGCAACCACACATTGACGTTTCTCTCCCACTCTTTCTCCTTCCCGTCCCCTCTCTCTAAAAATAAATAAATAAAATATATTTTTAAAAAAGAACAAAATGGTTTCAGTGGGGTGATTTCTATCACAAGAGGGGCTGAATGTCGGTGAAGGCCCATTGTGATGTCCTCTGCTTTGTTTTAATTCACCTTCATAAGAAAGGTTTGTGGTTGACCGAGTTTTTAGCTCTGTGCCAAGTGCAGTAATAGTTCACACCTCTGAGTGCTTATGTGCCAGGCACTGAGCTATTATCTCAACACACACAGTGGTATTCAAACCCCAAGGCCAGCCTGCGAGCTGGATTCATTTTCCCCATTTGATACTGATGAAACCAAAGTCACTTGTCCAAGGCCACAGAGCTGAGAACTCTCAAAGCTGGGATTTGAACTTGGTCTGCCTGACTCCACAGCCACTGCTTTCAACCACAGAGCTGAAGGTAAACAGATGAATCAGCTGTAGTACCTAGCTGCACTCCAGGAATTTATAGCTCCATGGGCAAGTCAGAACGCATGCGTGAAAACAATAAGGAAGACAGGGTGGTGGAACGTCAAAGAAATAGTACGGACAGTCCTTGCTGTAGATCAGAGAGGAGAGTAAACCAGAGTTTACTCTGGGTCCTGGGTCACAGCATTTCGGGAAATGCTTCCAGAAAGAATTGGACTTGGGGTTAGCATTTAGATCTGAATGGGCTCTTTCTTTACCGCTCTCACATAATTGGCTTTTAACTTCACACAGCTGTGTGTAGAGCGATCTAAATTTCTGCCTGTTAGCTAAAGTTCTAAGAAAACATGGGCAATTCAGTAACATGATGTAAACGTATAGAATTGTGTGTTTTAACACCTAACAGAAGACATCAACCAATATCTATCTGGCTTCTTAAGAAAAGCAGGGCTTGCCCTGGCTGGCGTAGCTCAGTGTATTGAGTGTGGGCTGTGAACCAAAGGGTAACTGGTTCAATTCCCAGTCAGGGCACGTGCCTGGGTTGCAGGCCAAGTCCCCACTTGGGGGCACACAAGAAGCGACCACACATTGGTGTTTCTCTCCTTTTCTTCTCTCTAAATACAAATAAAAATAAAATCTTAAAAAAAAAGAAAAGAAAAGCAGGGCTTGCCAAACTCTTGTCTGTGGGCCGAATCTGGGATGTTACCTGTTTTTATATGGCCTGTTAGTTCAGAATGGTTTATACATCTTAGCTGGTTGAAGAAACATCAAAACAATAACATTTTGGGATCTGAAAATTATGTGCAGATC
Organism: Carollia perspicillata; assembly: GCA_004027735.1. Lineage (NCBI taxonomy): Eukaryota > Metazoa > Chordata > Mammalia > Chiroptera > Phyllostomidae > Carollia > Carollia perspicillata. The sequence goes on from PVKM010005526.1 coordinate 42,208, forward strand.
AACTTCCGGTGTTGTAAATAAAGTTTTATTGGGACACAGCCACACCCACTCGTTTACTTTTGTCTTTGGCTGCACAGTCGTTGCCAACCAACACCCTGTGGTTTGCCAAAGCCTAAAATATTGGCTCTCTGGCCCTTTACAGAAAAAGTTTGCTGACCTCCGTCACAAAATCAGACGCATTCAGGATGTTCTCTATCAACCCCAAAACATATTTTTGGGGAAGAAAATAGGAAAAAAAATAGCACCATTAGAAAAATTCACCATTCAAAATTGACAGTTAAGCTTTTACCATTTGCTTCAAATCCATTTATAAGTAAAAGGCATACAACTCGACGACGTTCGTCAATTGACTAGAACACGCTTCACGGAGCCATCGCCCAGATGGTTTCCAGGTCCCGACTATTCCCCGCAGAGGCGCGCGCGCTGCGGAGCGTCGGGAGGGCAGGGCGCCCCGCAGCGGCACTCCGGACGGTGCGAGAGCGCCCCCGCCGCCTGGAAGTACTGGAGATCCACTTGGCCGACAAGAGGACTTGGAACCTCTCGTTAATTTGGCCTCGACTCTCTTCTCAGCTCTTGATCGGCCTTCTGGCTGCTTGGCAGAGTCCGTGAGCCACCCGGGAACTCTCGGTTCAAGGCCGGCAGGCCTGGCGGCTCTGACACCTCTCTGGGACACTAAGCGCTAAGGCTCCAGCCGCGTAGAGCGCCGAGAGGGGTAGCATGTTTGGTAAGGTGATGTTTTCCACGCACAGCATCGGAGTAGTTTTCGGGAAAAGCCAGACTTCCTTGGGCTTCGGGTAGTTTGGTGCATCCATGTGGAATGGGGGTGGGGAAGATACACGGTCCCCCAGCATTGATGGCGGGCCCCGGGCGGTGGCCAGGTGGGTGAGGACGGGGGCTCCCCCGAATGGGTGTCCCGCAGCCTTGGGGAACTTTCCGAGACTCAGCCGCCGCCCTAGCCTTCCTTCCTCTGTTCAGCTGAGCAGAGCTAAGCCAACCCTGCGAAGGGTGCCGCGGCCGCCGCGGGGAGAACCCGGGCAGGTGCGCGCGGCGGGCGGGGGCGAAGTTGCCGCGCAGCCCCCGCGCCCCTGCCCCAGGCGGCTCTCTCCGCTCCGCGCAGGTCCCCCGCCTCCTTCCACCCCCTCCCGGCCCGCCTGCACCCCCCGCGCACCCCGCGCCGCCTCCTCCCCTTTCTTCTCCTTTCTCTCCACCTCGCCGTTACTTTCGCCTCCGCGGGCTCCCGCCTCCCCGCCTCCCCGGCGCCCGGCCAAGCGACGGGGACGCGCCGAGCGACGCGCGGCGGACGCGGGCGGGGCCGGCTCCGCGCCCGGGTTTCAGCGGCCCCGGCCAATCCCCGCGCAGCCCGCGGCGGCGTCGCGCCCCAGCCGGGACCGGGGCGGCACCTCCGGCCCCCGCCCCCCGCGCGCCCGCCGGGGCCGAGCCGAGCGGAGCGGAGCCGAGCCGGGGGCACAGAGCGATAGAGGCGGCGGCGCGGAGCCCAGGTGAGCTGGCCGGAGCCGGGTCGCGGGCTGGGGACGCAGCCATTGCATCCCCGGCGCCCTCCGCCTCTCCCGGAGGGGGAACCACTGCCGCGTTTGCAGACAAAGCCCTGAGGCCGGTCCTGGGCTCCCTCCACCGAGGGGACCCCACGTGCGCCGCCCCGCGCCCCGCCACGTGGGGGCGAGGTCCCTGGCGCCCCTTCCTCCGCATCCTCTGAGCTCCCGGGCCTGGGGTGGCCTCTCGGCGGGACCGCGCCTGGCCCCGGGTGGCAGGGGCGGTCCTGGAGTTTGGAACCGAGGTCATTGGGGGCCCGGGCAGCCCAGGATTTGGGAGGCGGCCTAGGCCCACCCCCTCACGTGTGACAGGTGGGGGGAGCTGGAGAACGCAGGGGAGGAGAGGGCCCACGGACTTGGAGCACCCCACCCCCGCACCCCTCTGGTCTTGGGGGCAAACGCAGGCCCTGGGTGGTTGGACACCAGGCGGCAGGACCCTAGGCCGGCCCCTGTGGGGCCGGGGACCACTGCCTCTCCTCAGTCGGCCACTGGCTCCCGACCCCCGCCGCCCCCAGCCCCCGAATCTCTCTGCCAGAACCTCATCAGCTCGGTCCTCTTGACCTAAATTCACCCGGGGCCGCAGCAGGCTCGCTGTGCCTGCAGGGAAGCGGGGATGCTGGGCCCGGCCCCACTCAGCATTGGGTCTCGGTGCCTGGGGTGCCTCCCGCTCCCGCCTTGAGCTTTTTCTGGCTCCCCACCCCCTGCACTGCCCAGTTTGGGAAGTAGGGTGTTTTCACAGCTCTGCCAGCCATCCTGGCGGCTCTCTGTGGGCGCCAAAGACGGTGCACCTCAGCCCCTCCGACCCCCTCTCCCCAGAAGGTTGGGGCAGGGGGATGGCGTTGGGAGGGGCCGGAAACTCAGTGCTGTCCGCAAGAGAGGGGCGTGCTGGCCTCGGGCTGGGACATGCAGGGTCCACCTGCTTCGAGGCAACTTCTGCCTTCCTCAGCCCCATAGTCCCCTCGGCCCTAGGGACGGAAACTTCACGTACCCTGGAGCTGTGCAGTCGTTTACTGCGCCCGTCTCCTGGCTCTTTGTCCCCGTAGGCATCCTTGTTCCTGGGGGGAGGCAGGGGGGCCACAGGAAGAGGAGGGCTTGCGGGGAGGTTAGACCCCTCCTCCCACAAAAACATGCAGTTTAAGAACAAACAGTGGATATACATATGCTATGCAAGTGCAGCTTCTTGGTGAGCCTGGACCCTCCATTTAGGTTGCTGCTCACAAACCCTTCCTAGGTACAAAGCAGCCTTTTGTAGTGAGAGTTTTTGTTTTTAAAAACAAAAACCAGCCACCATTAGATGAGCTCCTAAGCACTGAGCTGTGGGTTGCAGGTATTATTTCATTTCATGCCTGGACGTATCCTACGAGGCTGTGATTTTTATCCCCATTCTCCAGATGAGAAGATTGAGGCTTGAAATAATCCTGTGGTGTTGCTAGGAGTTGGCTCTATTTATGGACGGCCTCAGAGAGGTTAAATAACTTGCCCAGGGACACACAGCCAACCCAGGTGTGTCAGGTCCTCGAGCCTTTGCACGTTGCCGCTTGTTCTAGAGCAGGGACCCTTGCAAGCGCCCCTGGCCCCAGCCTCTTGAGGACTCAGATTTGTTTACTAAACCTGGAGGACACAGATGCAAGCAGACGTGGTGTGATGCTGATCAGCTGAGGCTTGTCTTTGCTCCTGGGTTGTTGATGGTCTGGTAGCCAAATATATTTACTGATAACTATGCAGTAGCTCTCATCAGGGGCGGCCCCACCTCCTGGGGAGCGTTTGGAAAAGTGCGGGGGCGACTCTGGTTGTTAAAATGATGCTGAGCTCTCCTGGCTTTGGGTGGGCAGGAGCCAGGGATGCCAGATGTCCTGCAAGCAGGCCAGGTCTTCGGCAGACGTGGTGAAGCCCTGCCCGGCCCTGAATGCCAGGAGGGGCCCTGTTGAGAAACACCAGGAGGAATAAGTGCTGTGGGAATGAAGGGCGCAGAGAGCAGGGAGGCTATGTGGTGTCAGTTCAGGAGGCTCCCTGGAAGAGGTGTTATTTGTGCTGAGCCTTGAAGGGTGGGCCAAAAGTGGAGTTTGGATGGGAGGAGGAAGGGCGGGAGATAGGATGGGATGACCTGGCAGGGGAAACTGCCTGCAGTCTCATGGAGAACTTGAGTCCAGATCCAAGATGGGCTGGTGGGTGGGGAGGCCTCTCTCCCAGGAGGCAGGGATGGGCCAGGTGGGGTAGGTCAAGCCTATTTTCAAGGCATTTGGGCTCAGATTTTATCTGTGTGTTTATTTTTAGAGAGAGGGGAAGGGAGGGAGAAAGAGAGGGAGAGAAAAGAAACATCACTTGGTTGTCTTACATACATGCCCGGCCTGGGGACCAAACCCACAACCCGGGCATGTGTCCTGACCAGGAATCGAACTAGCCACCTTTTGCTTTGTGGGGCATCGCCCAGCCCACTGAGCCACACCAGCCAGGGCTAGGCTCAGATTGTAACGCAGACCACAGAGTCATCCTTATTCTGCCATGAATTCATTTGATGGAAGGGCTCAGAGAAGCAAGTAACGCGTTCAGGGTCACTGGGGACCGTCTCCCGGGCACGCTACCTTCTTGTGGCTGTGGGTAGCATGTGGTTCCCGTTTCCTCTCCCGATCCTGGAGGTTTGGGGCAAATGCTATTTGAGATTTTCCTTTGGGTTAGAGGGCCTTGTATTGCTATTTTTTGCAGATGGTTTGCTTTCCTAATAGCTCCTCTTTCTGGATGGGGCTAGAGAGCCTGGCTCCACTTGGCCTGCGCTTCTGTTAAAATTCCCTGTGGAGCAGACTTTTCTCCTTGCAGGCTGTGCGACTTACCCTCCTGACCTGCTAGTGATAGGGGACCTTTTGTGTCTGGCTCCTCTGTGTGTCTGGCGTATCCATTCATCTGTTGCTGGACACTGTGGTTGTTTCTACCTTAAGGGCTTCTTAAGGCCACTTTATTCCTTTGCTTCTGCAGCCCTGCAATTTATAAACTGCTGGGCATAAGACATTATTTTAAACATTTGTTTTTAATATATTTTTTTAAATTATTGATTTGAAAGAGAAATATTGATTTGTTGTTCCACATATTTATGCGTTCGTTGGTTGGTCCTTGTATGTGCCCTGATGGGGGATTGAACCTGCAACTTTGAGGGATCAGAATGATGCTCTCTCACTGACTGAGCCACCTGGCCAGGGCAGGACGTCGTTTTGTCACTCATTTGCAGGGAGAGGGTGATGGAAGAAAGATTCTCCAAAATCAATCGGGGACCAGCTTCCTGGGGTGAGGCTTTTGGTACCACCTTAACTTCACCCCCACCTGCTCCTCCCAGGAATCCTCACTCCCTTCCAAGCCCACCGCCCCTGGGGCAATGCCCAGGGGTTCCACAAGTGTCATTTTCGAGGAGTTTTGATTTCATTTAAGTCCATTCTTTCCATGCTTTGTTAATTGTAGGTCCCTGTGTGATGTCACTGGTGTGTATTTTGTAGCACTTTTCCAGGTGTATTTTCAATACACAAAGTAAAGAAAGTCTCACCAGGTAGACCATGCCCTCACTCTGTGGCCAGGTATGGAGTCAGCTCAGTCTCTCCCGATGTCCACTTGAGCCACTGGGCATCCTGAACACTGAGCTGGCAGGAAGCCTAGAAAAGACCAGCCCCCTGAAAAGACAGCTGGGGTCTTTTCAGATCCTGGACTGTGAGGCAGGCCGTGTGCCAGCCATGTTCATACAGAAGGTCCACTCCATAGGTGCCCACACC